>JAPVRG010001503.1:0-10986 GCA_029783565.1 Rhagoletis cerasi
AAATAAGCAGAATATAGTTTAAAAAAACTAAAAAACACGCTTGCAGCAGCTACCAGAAGAGAGTTACAAACAAACAAGCAAGCAAGCAAACAAACATACAAGTGAAACTAATATAAGCGTGTTAAAAACAATATAAATAAATGAGAGTTGAATTTCCAGTTGCAAAATTTTGTTCGTTGTTGAGAAACATTCACTGTATGGGAATTCCCCTGAAAACCATGCTTTCAGAGTTTTCTGAATAGTAGAGAAACCTTAAAATATTTGTAAAGAATTCAATATTTCCTTTCCGATTTTTTGCCGAATTTTCTAAAATGAAATTCACTGTGCACACTTCGATTTGCTTACGAAATTTCGGAAGAAAGTCGCTGCGATGTGAGGAACTTTTCCGGATTTTTTTCAGAATTTTTTTAGATTTCTTTTAAAAAACGTACAGAAATTTGTTTACGAGTTCGTGTCAACCGCTTCATACGATTTTCTTTAAAGGTTCGTATAAAAAGCGGAACAAATATCCGATATTCTTAAAGATTTCGTTAAGATTTCGGGAACTTTGGTTTGCAGGGTCGTTACAAGATCAAAACACACTAGTAATAAAACCAAAGAACGTAAAATTTTATAAGAAGCGACAACTCGTTATAATTTTAGCAAGTGTGAACATCAGGAGCTTACCTTCTCTTTTGGTACAAATACGTTTTTTGACTGGATGAAAAGAGAATAATAATAATATGTTTATTTAGAAATTTGGAATTTCCATTAAAAACAGCATAACATAGTTTGAATAATATAATTTCTCAATGAGGTTTGGAATTTAAACATAGTTTCCTGATTTTTAAGATGTGAAGGAAGAGAGTTGAACATTTTTATGCCCTTATAAAATAAAGAGTTCTGACTACAGAATTTAATTGAATTCGTTAAACAAATTGGTTAGAATTTCTTAAGCTTTTAGCATGGTTTTAGTTTTTGTATGTGATTCTACAAGTAAGATATTCTGGAGGAAGTCCATTTACAATTTTAAATATAAATATTAACGTTATAAAGGTAATTAATTGTTGAACGCTCATTAAATTTGATTTATTTAACATAATATGACTTTCCGTAAAGTTACTGACTTTCAATATTTGTCTTAAGCATTTATTCTGTAGTACCTGTAATCTATTTAAACCAGTAATATTTGAGAGAAACAATACAGTTGCACAATATGTGAATTGTGGATCAATTATAGATTTATACATACGCTCCTGATCTTCACAATCGCTAAAACTATAACGAGTTAACGCTTCTTATAAAATTTACGTTCTTTAATTAGAACAAAAAAAGCTGTGTACTTGAAATAGTTCATAATAAGGCGAACTTCATTGTACAGAAGTTCAGATTGTACTTTTCGCGTTTTTAAGAATTTTAAAATTTTACCCATTTGTGGCTGCAATGTTAACTGTCTGCCTGAATGCTTGTCCAAATAGAACTTCTTGAATATTTCAAAAGCTTCACGGGGCGCTGATGGTATATTGCAGTTCGGTGTCGCCGTCTAAAAATAATCGTGGATATATTCGAATGAAAAAGAAGTTATAGTCTAAGATCCGAATGAGCCACGACCTTCACCCACCTGTTTAATGCATGAAATTACTTTGTATGAAATTTAACGTGTTAATAAATATTTCGCGAGTGGGTCGGCTGAAAAAATCCTGGCCAAGATATTTTTAAGTAATTATTCATTTGTTTAATGAACACATGATATACCAATCGAAAGAATGTGAAAAAATGGGTGTTCTATTTTGTTTCCTGGCTTACCTTACGGGTTGGCAGGTATGAACAGGTAAGTAATACTAGTAATTTTCACGTCTGTTTAATGAATAAATCTTGTATAAAAATATAGAAAATTTTATTTCGAACACGAGGATATAAGGTTGTCTGCGAAAAACCTGGCCAAAATTCCGGTTGGCGAGCTTTTCAATACTATGAACATCAGTATCGGAGCCAAACTTTAATTTAATTAAAATTGACACAGCGCTGACTTAAATGTCACTATTTACTTTAAAAATTTATTGAAAGCGTTGGCTTTTATTTAAGCGCTGTAGCAAGAAAATTTTTTTAACTAGCGGAATAAGTGCATAATTTGCAATTTTTAATTAAAGCGGACTTAACAATCGGGCTTAGCTCAAATATTTATTTATTATTTATACAACAACGAACAGCTTTTAAAGAAAATAAAAGGTTTCGACTCGAACACTGTACCACCATGTCAAATATCGCTACAACGAAAAATATTGAGAAATATTTTTGTCAATTCGATGTGGCTTACAGCCATACCTAAACAAAAGCGGCAGCGTTGTCTGCTTATCAAAAATTTCTCATGCCCATACAATTTGTATGGAGCATACCGAAATAACGCGGCGGCAACGCTGAGCGGTTGGAAAATCCTATTTTGACAGGGCGTTAGGAAGTGAAGTTGGCTGCAGAAAACAGAGAAGCTGTCATTTCCGTGTTTCACACACACAAACCTATACTCATTGTTGCTGTTATTTCTACATTTGACGTAGCGTTGCCGCTTTTGTTTAGGTATGACACTTCGGCGTTAACGGTGGGCGGCAGAAAACGCTCCGCTCAACTCTTTTGTTTAGGTATGGCTGTTAATGCTACGGAACCTAAATACAGCATGAAAACTGCGGATGGTTTTTAACAATAGAAGATATTTTAGAAATAACAGAAGAAGAAACCAAGGATGAATCTTCCGACTTCGAAAGTCAGAACTTTTCATCCGATGATTCGGATCCTGAATAATTTGAAATAAATGAAAAATTGCTTAATTGAACTAAGTAAAATTTGTTGCTTATTTTTATTTTTTGGAAAATTTTTAAATTTACTTTTACTAATACCACTGTAGCTAAAACGACACAAAAAACGCCGAGATGCGTAACCTTAATTTGGGGTCGTAGATTGAGGATCAGTACACCGTCTTCTAGATCAGGCCATTTCCCCACGATATATTCATTTTACGTTTGAATTGCGAATGAAAAAAAATGCCAACTATAACATGGAGAATGTTACTCATACGTAACGGTCGTATCTCTTCTCGGACAAAAAACTGTATATTGCTGCAAAAAAATTCCGTTTCGCAGTATCTCCACTTAAAACAAAAAACATTTTTTACAGTACGAGTATTAGTTATTTTTTAAAACAGTTTTCCAATAAAGTAAAGGAACTCCTGGTACTACGTGTACCTATTGTACACTCCGCGAGAAAATGATATGGTCTAACAAAACCCATCCATATAAATCCAAATTTCTAACTTTATACAAAAATTAGAAAACTGCAACAAGGTTGCACAGTAACTATTTTCTAGTTTGAAGTGTCCACAAAATACCGTTGATTTTTTAATTTTTTTTTTGCCGACGGTATCACGCATTTTCTTCCATACATAGTTACTCTGTTCGAATTTTTCGGTTGCAAGAAATTAACACCGTCGCCAAAAAAATTATCAAAAATCAACCAAAATTTAATGGGCTACAACAGAGTTGGGAGTAGTGCACTAAATTTTGAGTGAACAAAGCATTTCACTAGCACTAAAAATGGAAAAAATTGGTTTTTCACTATTTATCACCAGCTTAGTGATAGTGGAAAATTTCTTCACTACCACTAAATACTTTAGCGATAGTGATATTTTGTTTCACTATAACTAAATTAACTGATAGTGGACAAATCTACACTTCACTCAAATAGTGAAAAAATTTGAAAATTCACTACATAAAGCTGCAAGAAGCCAACAAATTGTATGCCGCAATGGGCATATCCTGAAAAGAGACAACCAAAACGAAAAAAATAAAAATCGACCTAGGCTAAACTTTATAATGCCAATCGATAGCTACATATTTCGACTTTCACGCACTGAAATTTTATTTTAATCGGACCATCACATATCAAGATATTAACGAATTTTCCAACTACTTTTCCTAATATTAAAATTTTTTTAGTAAACACACTTTCCAAAAAGCTTCCCTAATTCCGATAGAAATTGATAAAGAATTGAAATCACGTGCAATAGTTAAGTACATCCTCCCTTTTTTAAGTCCAATACCAGAAATTATGTAAAAAGTAGCGACCAATGGTCTAAAGTGAAGTCAAAAACTTTCCTGTTTTTCAAAGGTTACGGACGCGAAATACACTTCTTAGATAAAAACGAGAGTAGTAGCGTTTACTTTATTCACCAATATTTTAGTACCAAAGCTAGTTTGGGTTACTCTCGCTATTTGCATACTAATTTCCCAGGAAAACTAAGGGATAACAAAATGTAAGGACATAAAAAATTGTCGCGTCCGTAACCGTATAATGACAAAGGTTTACAAAAACAACGGCATTCATATTTCTAGAGTATGTTTAGGTCTCTGACTGTGAATATATCCTTCGTTTCTTAAAATTTGCTCTAGTTGCGAATTAATACGAATTTTGCAAAAATCTCGTTTGTTAAAATTCGGAACTTGTATTTACCATGAAAGGGTTTCAACATAAATTTAGGTAACGGTATACGGAAGCCTCATAGATCTACATACTGTTACTCACAAAATTGAGCATACAGCTTTTTTTTTGTTAATGTTCAGAATGTTTTACATGCTAAAAATTTTCTGTTGATTTTGTATTAAAATATGGCTTATATCTTAGCAAATCCCATTCAAATCCAAGTATGAAACTGTGTTTCATCAAACTCTAGTATAATAATGTGCAAATTTCAAATGTCTTAAGCTTCGCGTTGTTTTTTGTGTCATTCAACGTCAAAAAAATTAAATTTTTAAATTGAAAGCACAAAAATAAATTATACATCAAATTGTTCGAAATCAATGGGCGTGACACCTTCCAATCTTTAATTTAGAAAGGGCATGAACTGCCATTTACAAAAATTCAACTCCCGATCTCCTGGGCCCCTTATGGGTCCATAGGGAGCCTTTAGAAAAATAGCCAAAAATCACTTGCGTTTCGCTTGTTTTAAGTATTATAAGGCGCGGTATTTTCACGCAGAACCTTCTTCCGAGTAGGTGGCCTTGGTAACCCTTCTCAGTAGAATTCCAACTATCCCCGCCAAAGTATTTTCGCACAGAACTCTCTTCCGTGTAGTGATTATATTACTTTTGTAAGACTTGTTTTAAGGATTTTTTGTAAAATTAGGTTAATATTAAATAATAAAGTACTTTTAAACAAAAGTGTGATCCCTTAGAAACGTGTGTAGGTGAAAAACATTAATTTCGGTATACCCATTCCGACATAATAAGCGAAGTAAAAGCCGCGGTATAGACAAACCAACCCAAACGATTTCTTATTACAAAATAATCTTTTATATCAAATTGTATTCATTAATTAATTATTTAAAATTAAATTTTTGTATCCGTATGTATGTTTGTGATTTTTTTTTTGTTTTCTACTGTGTTACTTCTAAGTGCAATCATATTTACGTGTGTGTCGAAAAAAGATTTAAACTCGTTTTTCGGCTCGTACGACCAAATGGATTCCCTGATGCAATTAGCAAAACTGTGTGTTTACAACCTTCTAAAAAGTTTTTTGCATCTTCAATTCAAGTAAAAAAAGAAAAAAAGTTTAAACCCTTCTATTTTGAGGGTAATTTTTAAGGGTTAGGGTAATTTTTTATCCACCGATAGTATTTTTGCTGAATTCTCAATTTTAAAATCTTTAAAAAACCGTTCCAATTACTTCGCTATCTGTTCTCGTTCTCGAGATATTAAATTTTGTCACAGAAAAAAGTTAATTTTCCACCCTGTGCGGCATTTATTAGTCATATATTGTTCTGTTTTATTGGAATAAATATTTAGCATTTTCAAATTATTATACTATGAATGTTATCTACCGATCACGCTTAATTCCAACCTGTCATGTTTTAGCTTGTCAGTGTGCTATCAAAAAAAAATGGGAAATTTGAAGCCATTCATGCAAAGACATATCCTATATTTGTTATATTTTTTATATTTTTGAACGCACACGGCTGTAAAAGGTATTATTTTATTCTGTAATATGTAATTAATGTGTATATAAACAAATAAGAAAAATTTAGTAAACGCTGAAAGTGCAAAATGGAAAAGAACTTAAAATATTGCCTTTTTGACTGACAGATTTCAAATTGTTACAGTTTATTTCCATTAAAGAACACATCCTTTTCTCAACACCTCATACATTTTCCAATATTTCAGTTACTATTTCCCATGATTTTTGAATGTCTCCGTTTTGCCGAAAAAGTTACACTCAAATAAAGTAAGAAGGTACCCAGAGTGACACGTCAATATTGTTATTTTAATGACTTTGATTGTTTATAAAAATTAAAAAGACATTGTTAAAATAAAAAAATTAAATAAGTTACAAAACCTCGTCACATTTGTTATCAAAATGGCCCAAGTTTTCTATAAAAAGTAAAATTACATTAATAAAATTAATTTAAAGGTGAGTGACACAAAAGCGCACGGTTCCGGAGATTTGCCTATATACCATACATATATGCACACGTATTTTCTTAAACAAACCTTCTTGCAAACCTTCTTATTTAATTTTCAAAATTTGTATGGCTCACTTCATTTCAAACGTTTTTTCTTTTTTTTTTTTAGAAAATTTATAAAAATAAAATTGAGCGAAAACAAAAAGCAAAGCCCAATAAAAGTAAAATAATCATCATTGAACTGCGTCAAAATGAAAATAAGAGGCTAACCTAATATTCTCAGCTTGCGTTTTAATAATTGTACTATGATTCTCCTATTAATTTTAGTGAAATTGTTATTCATTTCACTATCACTATTGTATAGTGAGGCTGATATTTTGCAATTCACCAATAAACACCAATAGTAGTAATTAAAAAATTAATAATACAAAATTAATAAACATTAAACAATCAAAAGAAAATTGGTCAAAACTGGTCAAAATGTCGTGTCCTTATTTTTTCACATGTGTGTATATGTATTTTTATAACGTTTTTCCACGAACACTGTTAGCTTATATCGTTTTATATCAACAATTGATACATTTATACTACTTCTGTAAATGAACAAATTTAGGTAGAAAAAAAGTATAAATGCAATATTTTGGAAAAATCCGCAGTATCCATTTTTGGAATCCAAAAAGAAGTATAAGGCTTTCTGCACATTGGTCGCAAAACATAGTTGCTTCATCGTTACAATCATGATGCAACGATAACGATTACATGACGATTACACTTCTGCACACTCGGTCGTGATATTTCAATTCATTCGGCGTCTAAATATTCGCTTAGAGCAGACATTTATTTGCTTTGTCATTGATATTTTCATGAAATTTTTACAAACAATTGCAAATTTAAAATTATAAACTGTGCTGCAATAATTCCAGACATAATTATTCAATAATTTCCATACATTAGACGACAAATGTGCAGAAATACTGCCAAAAAAAAGTGTAGATACGAGCGTTACTCATACGCCATGTATGAGTACGGCCATGTACGATATGGCGTATGCGTAACATTATTTCCTACTCCTATTTCATACAAAAAGTTGTTCCACATTTTCCTTTGACTATTCACAAATTGTTTATTTATCCATCGATTTTCATCGATAGTAGCTTGATTTTTCGCAAAGTAACAGGCTTTAATACGTATGAAAAAATTTCAAAAAATCCGTTATTATTTAATTTATTCTTTGTTAAAATTTGAACTTCTCTAAAAATGAAAATATCTTGGGAAAATGACCTGATCTCGAAAACCAAAATTACGTTTACGCATCTCGGCGTATTTTGTGCCATTTCAGAAATTGAGATTTCCCTTACAGTGTATTTTCATACTTTCGATTGGTGTATAATTTGTTCATTAAACAAATGAGTGCAAAATTCAAAGAAAAATAATTTTTATAACACTTAATTAAAAATATCCTGGCCAGGATTTTTTCAGTCTACCCACTCGCGAAGTATTTACTAACACGTTAAATTTCATACAAAATAGATTTCATCCATTAAACAGATGGCGAAGGTCTTACCTTATTCGGATTTTCTACTATTATGTAATTAGCATGTATGTAACACACCTGAGTTGGCCAGAATCCAGTAGTTAGTATTCTCACTGTCAATTCAACACCTGATAATGATAAATTGTGCACATTTACATGATTCTTAAATTCTTCCATTATGGTATTTGACACGGACATGTCTTTAAACATTCCTTCCAATTTCGATGTAAATTGACATCCACACTCAGTCTACAAATTACGAAACACAGTTTAAATTAGCAAATGCAAATTAATTTTGCACAATTATACCTTCAATTTGGATATCATATTTTTTTCGAAATCATCGGAAACTGATTTATTTAGCAACAATCGCTTCGCTAAATGTGTTTTATAATAGCGTTCGAAAACATCTTTCTCCAAAAGAAATCGGAAAAGAACCATTGTTTTATCCAAGATCGTTTCGATTTCTTGTTCACTCATCTAAATTTCGTTACTACGTAATTAACAGTGTGTATAAAGGGAAGATTATACTTACACCTTTGCCGCCTTTTTTAAGTTTATCGTCGATGAATAATGAAAGATATTCAGGGGATTTTTGGTTCAAATTAAGAAAATGTTCAAAGTCCGCCGAAATAACATTCTTAAATAATCGATCATTGTTAAAAGAATGATGCAAAAATTGATCAAAACGGTCTTTTAAGTCTAGCAAATTCTGTACAAATGTTATTGGATTGGTGTTGCCATTTTCCTCTTCTTTCACTAATATACGGCCCTGTTCACGCAAATATGACGACATAGTATCAGCAATAACTTTGAGACCCTCCTCTTTAAGACGAGAAAATAGTTTATAGGTACATGCAAGATCCTCAGTTTTTGAACTTTTTATCATGTATACAACACCGGAGTTTTCCATTTCCACAATGGTGCGCATATGCTTTTTAATAAGTTCATCTTCAACAACTTTAACGATTCGTGGTTCCGTATCTTTGTCTAGATAAAGCGTAGCGCGAGCAGATTCTTCTTGTATGCGGGCCTTGAAAACGGTAAATAAATGATATCCATTTCTAAAATATTAAATCATAGCTTACCTCAACTTTTTTGATATAAACACCTGCGTTGTTTTCGTTGAGGAATTTATGCGACTCGAATTTATAAAAGGACGCAGATTGCGCAAGAAAAGGTTTTTCAAAATCATCCTCATAAACGGAGCGTGTATTAATTCCCAATGACATAAGCATTTGACAGGCATTTTTAATAGCTAAATGGTTAATGGCCTCACCACTTCTCTCATCCATAACCATACCCAGCAGAGTCTCTCGTAAAGCTTTTTGAATTTCCGAATAACGCACGATCTAAGATAATTTTGTTTAGTACTAGTTACTATGGCAACCAATATTTTGAGCTATACCTGATCTCTAAACAGTATCAAACCCAAATTGTAGACATTATCGACTTCTCGTTGCTGAACATAAACACGATCCATGTACATTAAAATATCTCGTATCATAACCATAGATGTTTGATGGTCATTCCACGCTTGATTTAGCTTTGGAAGAAAGTTGTTGTGCAAACTTTCAAGCACGTCCTGCCGCACTTTATGCTCTAAATGTTCAGATACTACTTCTCGCAAGCCATAATAGAGCCGATTGCCGTGCTTGTGAAGCACCATGTTGTATGCATTTCGGTATAATTGTTCAAACGACAGTCCAGAGTTATTTTTCTTCTGTATCTCCTGTATAGCATTTTTCAAGCTTGTCCAAATCGATTCCACATATTTTTCATCCATAGAAGCCTGTATGCGATTAACGAGTGGAAGAGAAAAATAAAAATAAAAAGAACATATTAATATAGTATACTAGTAGAAAAACGGCAGAAAAGCTATTGCCCTTCTAAATCTAACATTGAAAGCATTTGTTTTGCACTCAGGCAGCCAAAGAGGGAATTCGCTTTGATTTTCGTACAGTTTCTGGTTTTTAGAATTTACTCCAGCGAATGTGCTGCAGAGAATACCGGTATTAAAGTGGCTGGTGCTTGTCGCCGCAGAATACTGTACCGATGACTGTAGGGTGCAGCGTTGCTCACGTGCACCACTGTTGGCCGCTGTCAAGCCCTGTATACCCACTGTTGTGCGGGCACGTATAAAAAATTTACGATAGCGACCACCACCATTCGCTGAAATACTAGACGAATGGTTACTGCGACTGTTGGTGAACAGTAGACTCGTCTGGCGGTCCTGTGTCCCTGATTTATTGTCCTTGGGCATTAGTTTGCCCTTTTTACTCGATTTATAACAATGGAGCTAACGGCTGAAATCCAAATATATGTATAGGCCATGGTACAATTATTATAGGTATTGTCTTCCCAGAGAGTTTTGCTCACATCAAAATTCGTGCTCCCTTATTTTCATTTTGACGCAGTTCAATGTTGATTATTCTACTTTTATTTGGCTTTGCATTTTGTTTTCGCTCAATTTAATTTTTATAATTTTTCTAAACAAAAGAAAAAACGTTTGAAATGAAGTGAGCCATACAAATCTTGAATTAATTTATTAGTAAATGTTTTTTTTCGGCTTTTGCAAATTAAATAAATTCTCTGCAAGAAGGTTTGTTTAAGAAAATACGTGTACATACATATATGGTATAAAGGGTATGAAAATATCCCTTTTCCCGGTAATGGTGCACTTTAGCGGTCCCAGCCCAAAACTAGTCCAAAAAAGTCAAGAGAGGTATCAATCGACGCGTTTCAACGCCAATAGCAATAATCTGAAAGCGGAAATTTACTTTTTTAATTCCTTCGAAAGTTATATGCAAAAAACATTTTCACTTGGCGTACCTTGTTTTGATTAATTTCACGCAAATAAATGCACCAAATGAACACAGCTTATTACGTATTAATTACTTCTTCAACACTTCTGATATATTAAGTGAAACTTTCCGCGAAATTTTATATATTATTCCGATATTCCGGTGTTATTGTGTACAATGAATCTTGTTTGAGATGCAAGCTAATATATAAATAAGATGGAGGG
>JAPVRG010001504.1:0-14249 GCA_029783565.1 Rhagoletis cerasi
TTTTGTTTTTGCTTTCGCGGCGTAAACTGTCAAAATCTGTAAGAGTGTGTGTGGAAATGCAAACAAAATTTTTCGATTTGACATTAGAAGCCGTGCGGGGAAACACATACACAAAACCAGCTGATCTAGTAACACCAATTTATATAAATTCGCTTGAACATAACTGTATGTTGAATGAGGATTGGTATTTAACCCTTTCGCGATATTGTTGCCTATGACGACATCAAAAATTGGGCCCGAATACGTTCCCCCAGTTAGAAACAAATGGTTATTTTTATTAACAGTTATGTTGTTCAAGCCTTTGAGCAAAATACAAAACTAAAATAAACTATCTTGTTGTTGAATTCTACAATAGAACAGTTTGGGAGAACCAAGTTTTTCCATTTAAAATTTTTTTAAAAAAGGCCCTTTTCTGAACGCTAAGTGAAAAGTTTTATAATTTATTCAAATATTTGCGATGAAAATACACTAGTAATCTTAGATTTTTTAAAGTTGCAGAGCCGCTGTGCATCCAGAACGTTCCTTTGCGCATGAATTTCATAGCTAATTCCGTTTTCTTTTTTGTGCTGTAATAATTCGCTTAGCAATGTCGCGTTAAATGAAAGACACTGATATTGAAAAAAGAAATGGCTAACTTTATCTCAGGTATAATTGTCATGTCGGACTGTGCTGTATATGATTTGTCCAATGCATGTGAAAAAAACGAGTCCTTTATGATCGAAGAACTTTCACGGAACTTTGACGTTGATGAAAACGATGATGCGACAAAACAGAATATACAGCCGAGCTCCCATTTTCAATTACTTTTGCGTTTTCGTAACAATGGCGCGTATTTAAAGCCGATCTACTAAGTTGAAACTAATAAAGTTGCAACTTAAATTTAAGTACCAACTTAAAATTCACTTGTACACATAGTCGTATTTCCGACTTCTACTAAGTAGTTTGAACTAAGTTTTACGATAAAACAAACCGAGGGTGGAAACGTATCGATTTATCTTTACGATATAATTAAAAAATTAAATTTTTATTAAACGGATGTTCAGTTTATGTAATTTTTACTTTCATTGAATATTTTAGCAAAAGAAAAAGTGATAATTTTCTTGTTAATGGTGTAAAATAGGCAGACATACCACAGGGTTATGAAGTCGATGTTTATCGTAGGCATGCTGTGAAACATTGTGAGCACCAAATATCACTTGGAAATTTGGCCCACACAAATACCCACCAACATAGCACCATAAGCCAGCAAAACGACACCGCACGATGTCAAAGCAACATAGCAACATGTATACGCAAACAACTAACACGGGCAACATAACACAGGCGGCCTATAAAAGAGATAACACGGCCACTCAACGGGGAGTCAGCACGGAGCTGTGGTCGCGGCTGAACAGCTACAACTGATTGGAGCGATTGCTTGTGACTGGCCCTAAACACCACTCAGACGTAGAGAGCCATAGATCTGAGCAAGGAGCTGAACAACTATCACTGACTGGAGAGATTGCTTGTGAGTGGCCCTAAACACCACAAGATATCACCACTCAGAAATAGCCAGCCCCAAAACTCGGCTTCGGTCACCGCTCGCCACAGCCTACCGTAAAGCCGCGCACGGGCGGCACCCGCTCACCTGCCGTCAACAGAGCGACGTCAACAGCACCACGACCGCCGTCAAGAGAGCGTCGTCAACAGCGTCAGCAGAGCACCACGGTCGCCATCAAGGCAGCGACGCCAATCGCGCCAGCAGAGCGTCAAGCTCTCCCTTAAGAGAATGACGTCAACAGCAGAACGCCGTTCACCAGCGACACCAGGGCGCTAACCGCCAGCGTCAACCGAGCAGCGTCAACAACGCCAACAAGAGCGCTACCCACTAGTACAAGCAGAGCATCGTCACTAGCGTCGACAGAACGTCTACCAACAGCATCAACGATAAGCCCGCGCGGACAGCGGCAAACAACAGCAAAGTCACGCCAACACGGCATAACGGGTCGGTAACGGGACACGCAAGCCCTTACTCACCGATCGAAAGCGTTACCAGTTATATAATTTGTTACATGTTCTATTAGTTAGTAAGGAATTTATTAATAAAGTACGAAATTACAAATTTATTGTAACGAACCCTGGACACGGCGAGTATACCCCAGTATTATAGAAGAAGCGTCGGGGCAGCCAGAACGCTTCGTTACAATTGGCGCCCGAGCAGGGACCCTCGGTAGATCGTACACGCGCAAAGGAAACATTTTTTCATCGAATGTACCAGAAGTTCCGTTACAATTGACACCGAATATACCAGAATAAAAATGGCAGAACCAGTCAACACCACGTGGCTAGACGATGTACCCAAGGAGTTTCCATCGCACAGGAATTGGGAATGGAGCATGCAGTTACAGTCCGGGAAATACGTAAGCGCATAACGGCTCTGGCGGCCAAAGCGCACATCGACCCGGAGGTCCACGCTAAATTTCAGTCGATGGAAATCATCAATAAAGATAGTGAGGCCACCTCGGAAGACGAGGGTGAACAAAAGACACCAATACCACGTTGTGAACGCAAAGGGAACAGGAATATGTTCGTAGAAACCAAGGCACAGCACCAGCATCAGCCACTAACTCGCCAGCACCCGCCACCAACAATCGTCGGGTCGAACACAAGTACGATACATTCTGAACACCAGGCGCCGACTCACACGTTTGCACCTATCATCGACCAGGTAAGGAAGTGGTCAGTAAAATACGACGGCGGACGAGACCCACTAGCTCTTGTGTAGCGGTTGGAGGAGTTGGCCGAGGTGTATGTCTTGAACGTAGACCTTCTACCTAAAACCATGCCCGAGTTACTGTGTGGCACCGCTCTACACTGGTACCGCAATAACAACGAACACTGGAGAAACTGGATGATCTTCAAACGCGACTTCTTACGGTTCTTTCTGCCGGCTAGGTATTTCGAACGCCTCGAGGACGATAAACGGCAGCGAAGACAGCACCCACGTGAGAAATATAAGGATTATGTGATCGCGATACAAAACCTGATGCGGCACGCCGGGTACAGCAGTGAGAAGCGTTTGGAAAGAACCCTCAGGAATTGCCACCCCGACTATTTATTATATATCCGGCGTCGGGACTTCACCACTCCAGCGGAACTGCTCACCCTAACGGAAGAATACAAGGGCATCCGCGAGGACCAGCGACGAATGACGGAGGCACCACGACGAGAAGTAGCGAGGCATGTTATCAGCGACAATCCGATGAGGACCACCACACAGACAGGCCAGTCATCTCATCGAACCCCATCAGTGCGGACGACTCAACACGCACCACTTCCACCACACCATTCAGCGATGAACGCGCAGCATCATGGCCCATCCACGAACCAGACATTCGACCCTAGCAATATATGTAGGAGATGTGGCCAGGAAGGAGATTATGCCAGGAGATGCCGCAAGGCACAAAAGTTGTTCTGCTAGGAGTGTGGCCGAGCCAATGTCCGTACAATAGAATCCTGTCGTTGGAGTCAGGTAAACGGCGGAGGACCTCACAAGGAACAAGGCGCGGTGAGCCCACCGAACTCTGCCGAAACACCAATTACCATGCGTCAGGAGCGCGGTCGGCTATACGCCCTCATCGTCATCGATACCGGCGTCTCGACGAGTTTCATATCAACCGGCTTAGCGGAACATATAGTGGCCTCAGGGAGCGGAGAGAGGCTAACGGTAGCCCTCGAGATACAGATGGCCGACGGTACCAGCAGTAAAGTTTTCGATGCCGTGAGCACCGAGCTCCGCCTCGGAAAATCAGGGCGCCACACAGTTTTGTACGTCATGCCAGGCGCAATAGATGACATACCCGGTCTAGATACGTTGGGGAGTATGGAAGCTACAGTGTCCTGCGATGGCCAACACATCGTACTGACCAAACCGGCTGCACAGCATATGCCAACCCCGTACACCACCTCACAAGCCATGGAAGACAGCACCAGGAATAAATAATAACACCCCGCCGAGGGCGGCCAGGAGAAAGCAACGAATGAGGGGTGAGCCCAGAAACAAGAGAATCAACAGGGTCGACCATGAAGACCCCAGCGGAAGCGTCGACGAGCACACCTCCGTGAAGATACCCCAAAGTAACCACGAAGATGATGCGGCCCGAATACGCGACTTCCTATCAGAGAAACGGCAGAAGTTCGAAATCAACCTGGTCGCGGACGCACTATCCCGACAGCCACAAGAGACCGTCCGACAGGCAACGACAATGGAACCACGATGCAAGTGGTGGCAAAAACTTGTGGAAGGAGTGTGCACAAACTCGGAGAAGTATGCAGACTACATGGTACAGGATGAACAACTCTACTGCCATATCTCATGCCGAACCCAGAACGAAGAAGCCGTGACTGGAAGTTGTGTGTACCAACCCCTCTTCGCCAACGGGTATTGCAGGAGAACGATGATGTGCCCAACGCTGGGCCAACCAGTACTATTGACCAGGAATGTTTCGCGTAATCAGTCGGTATGTACGCCACTGCGACTCCTGCCAAAAATAAAAAGAAGGACAACAGAAACCTGCATGAAAAATGCTTTCACAGATAGCTTCAGAGCCCTTCGCAACGGTCTGTACGGACTTCTTTGGACCCTTACCCCGATCCACACATGGCACCACCATGCTACTGGTTTTCGTCGACCGTGTCAGAAAATGAGTGGAGCTAGTACCGATGAGATGTACTACGGCAGAAGGACTCCGCCTCGCGTTCAGAGAACGAATCCTAGCAATATTCGGTGTCCCGAAGATACTGATTTCGGACAACGGCGTCCAGTTCACCAGCACGTGGCAAAGCTACCTCCAGGAGATGGGAATACGCCAGCTATTTACTGCGCCATACACTTCCCAGGAGAACCCAACAGAGCGAGCCAATCGGACGGTCAAGCGAATAATAGCGCAACTCACCAGATCACAACACCAGAGATGGGATGACCTCCCCGAAATCGAGCTGGCCATAAACACCAGCGTCACCGCCTATTCAGGATACAGCCCTGCTTTTCTCGTTCAAGGACGTGAGCCACGACTAACAGGGGCACTCTTTGACGAGGTCAACATCGGAACGGGTACGAATCCCCCCACTGCCGAGGAAAAGTCCAGTAGGATGCAGGATGCATTTAGGATTGTCCGACAAAACATGGGAAGAGCGGCGACGGATCAGGCTCGCCACTACAACCTCAGACGTCGGAAACGGACACCGAATGTCGGAGAATTAGCTCTCGTCAAGGAACACCACCTATCCAAGGCCGCGGATTCGCAGCGGAATTGGCCGCCAAATATGACGGCCCCTACAAAATCCTGAGGTACATATCACCTGTAATCGTTCAGCTACGAAAGACCGATGGAGGGAAGGAGAAGACAATTAAAATCGCGGAATTAAAAACATACTACACCAACGAGGACACACAAGGCCAAAGATGCAAATAAATAAGACACAAAAAGGGGGAGACCATATAAAATAAAATAAATTACGTGGTTAATTTAATTGGCACGTCACCCCAACCAGTCATTCGAACGTAAACCACCAACGTGCGATGTAAGGAATTTTGAGACAATTTATCACCAACAAAAAAAAAGAGACAAAAAAAATGGACCGCAACGACAGGTGGGCGAGCAGCGTGAAGCGAGTACGCGAACGCATGGAGGAAGAGAAGGCGAAACGTCCCCGAGCCCAAGTCCTAGGGCCGGAGCCCACCGCCCCAGCAAGACACGTGGAATTGACGCACACGGCCACCGCTCGACGCGCCGCAGCCATACGTGTGGTAATGCACACGCCGCAGTCGACGTGACACACGCCGTCGCCGCATACGCGACCGCCAAAACATCTACAGCTACTACAACAGTGGCCGCCTCATACGTCACCGCCAGAAACGCGTACGCCACTACACCAGTGGCCGCCTAACACGTCACCGTCAGCAACGCGTACGCCACCAAGCCAGTGGCCGCCTCACACGTCACCGTCAAGGCATACACGGCTACTACGCCAGTGGCCACCACACGTTCCATCGTTAGCGACACCAAAGCGCCTACAGCCACCACACCAGTGACCAACACACACGCCACCGTCAACACCGCACGCGCCCTTACGGTACCTACAGCTACCACACCGGAAATCGCCGCAAGCACAGTTGTCGCGCACACAGCAGCCCGACGAGCCATCAACGCGCACATGACCACCAGACGCACCGCCGCCTTGGCAGAAGCCGCCGCAAGGGCGCACCCAGTCAGACCCACCCCATCACCACTCGACTGTATTATCGGCAGAATATCGATATGTTCAGACGAGAACCTCGCAGTCGCAGCAAAGAAAGCAGACCCAGGTGAAACGCAGTCTGCAAACAACAGCCCATCCAGCGACAGCAGCTCAAGCAATAATACAACCAGCTCAAGCGGTGACTCGGCCAGATCAAGCGAGGAGTCGCGCTCAACCAGCACAGCCGATAACAAGTCACCCATAAAGCGGACCGCCTTAAACACCAGACATTCACCGACGATCCTGCTCTCCTCGGATGGAGGAACCGACCCACTGGAGGAACAAGGTCTGGCATTGAATTTCCCACCGGGACCAGGCGGCATCGCCTTATACCCGACCGACCTCCACTCGCTTGAAGGAACACTATGGTTGACGGACACAGTGATGGACGCTTGGGCGAGGCAACTAGAAGCTGGATTTGGCCCACGAGGAACAAAGAACTGAGCCTCTTCGTGGTATGACAGCTGACGAGACAAGGTAATCCAGGGGAAAATGACCGCGGAATCCCCCGCTGGGTACGCAAAGTAGAAATTTTTCAACAACGGGTGGTCCTAGCACACCGCAATACGGCTGGACATTGGTATCTACTAGTCCTGGCTAACCGGGAGATCACCCATCATCTGGTCGACATGGAGTGCTGGCTCGAGCGCTAGCTATGGACCGTAGACTCCAGGGTGAGGGGAAAGGTCAAGCATGAATTTCTGCACTGGGAATACGTACAGCGGTACGGCGGGGAGGGTTTAGAGGTTCAAGAAATCCACCCGGAAGTACCGCAACAAGAAAATGATGGGGATTGCGGAATCTTTACACTTGAAACAGCTGAGAGGATCATGCGCTACGTTGGGCAAGGCAAGGTAGCACCTGGATGTATCGCCGAGCCCTTTACAGAAGGTATGGCGGCCCAGAAACGCACACATATGTTAACAACGTTTTCACAATTTATACGTGCGCACCAAGGGACGGAACCACCATCACCCCATGCCGCAAACGCCTTCGCTCAGTCGCTTCGGCCACCACCACCACTAACCCAGCCTATCACTCTGGTCGCCGCACAGACTAACCCACCGGAATCACCGCAACCACCATCACAGCGAGAGATGTCTCCAGAAGGAATCGAGGTCCTGGCCAGTGATGCCGACGGACCGGTCTTAGACCAGTATCCGGAGATCGTCGAGAGATTCCGTAGCGGCTTCAGAAGCATCGCCCAGGGGACGAGCAGAGCGCGCCAGAGGTTTCGCATGGATAAGTACACGGTCACCATGTATCGATGGAAAGCGCACATACAACCAAGAGCAAAGAGGGACTAAGTACACCGAAGTGGGGGCGAGTGTGAGGACCAAATATCACTGGGAAATTTGGCCCACACAAATACCTACCAACATAGCACCATAAACCAGCAATACGACCCCGCACGATGCCAAAGCAACACAGCAACATGTATACGCAAAAAACTAAAACGGGCAACATCACACAGGCGGCCTATCAAAGAGACAACACGACCACTCAACGGGGAGTCCGCACGGAGCTGTGGTCGCGGCTGAACAGCTACAACTGACAGCAGCGGTTGCTTGTGAGTGGCCCTAAACACCACAAGACATCACCACTCAGAAGTAGAGAGCCATAGATCTGAGAAAGGAGCTGAACAACTATCACTGACTGGAGAGATTGCTTGTGAGTGGCCCTAAACACAACAAGACATCACCACTCAGAAATAGCCAGCCCCAAAACTCTGCTTCGGTCACCACTCGCCACAGCCTACCGTAAAGCCGCGAACGGGTGACACCCGCTCACCCGCCGTCAACAGAGCGACGTCAACAACGCCAACTAGAGCGCTACCCACTAGTACAAGCAGAGCATCGTCAGTAGCGTCGACAGAACGTCTACCAACAGCATCAACGATAAGCCCGCGCGGACAGCGGCAAACAACAGCAAAGTCACGCCAACACGGCATAACGGGTCGGTAACGGGACACGCAAGCCGTTACTCACCGATCGAAAGCGTTACCAGTTATATAATTTGTTACATGTTCTTTTAGTTAGTAAGGAATTTATTAATAAACTACGATTTACAGGAGCCCCGAAATTACAAAGTTATTGTAACGACTCCTGGACACGGCGAGTATACCCCAGCATTATAGAAGAAGCGTCGGGGCAGAAAAAATGCTTCGTTACAATATACAAACACATATCTAAATGTTTTGCACTAATTTACTTTAAAAGAAAAAGCTTGAAATTTACTTATTACTTGCGAAATATCTATATCGTTTCAATTATATAATTGTGATGTAGCTTTATTTCATTGGAAATGCAGTTTTCAGCTCCTCCCATTGTAGTTGTTTCGGCTTTAGGCAGAATATTGCACTATATAAAAATAAGGACACTTCGTCACCTGTCGTAGACCTTTTTTTTCTTTCACCGTTGGCGAACTGTTTGTGGTGTTGCCAGAAGTCGAAGTCATCATTTTCTGAGATGGACTACGTGAATATTTTAGTTTTTTCTAAGAAAGTCATTTTTTCCTTTAATTTCTTCAATAACAGAGCTAGTCTCCCCTTCCTTTAATATTGTCTGCTAATGTTTTCAGCGCGAATAATAATAAAGTCCTTTTTTGTCGGAACCAGGCATAAAGCAACGCGTGAAGAAAACAGCGCTCAGACTAAATGCCATCCATTGTACTGTTTTCATGCTCCTTTTAATCTGATCGAAATATGCACGATTTGCGAATCAACCGAAGTAGATTTTTGGGTGCCAAAGAGCTCAGGTGTTCGTCTCTCAATACATCGCGGCCTCATACCTAATTCTTGCAAGGCGGTGCAGAAGTACAAAAAACGTTCCACCAGCTCATCTTCTTCAAGGCAGGATGGGCAAATGGAGTTGTCATGTACTATCACAGTCAGATGTTTGTGCCACGTGAAGTGACCAGTCAGCAGTCCAACAAGTCGTAAATTGCTTTGCATACATACATAGCATTGTGTTCAAAAACGCCGACGTAGTACTTTGTCTAAGGTCGGTGTTATGCAGAGAGAGCGAGCTTGGCGGCTCTCACAGCAAACTAAATTTGTCGAGTCAAACTGCGTTAAAATTAGTGCTGCCATATAAAAAAATTCTTAGTAACTGCTACACAAAAATTGCAGTGATACCAAAAGACAGAGAACTGAATTATGCAGTATAAGCTTCAAAGCCTGGGGCACAGCTAATTGCCTATCCAATTTAATACAAAACATTAATTTGTACAAGATATGTATATCTACAATTTTAATTTCGTGTTGCTAATAAGCATAAAAACCACAATCCACGTGCAACCCTATGCCAAAACGGGGCGTAACCACCGCATAGCAAACTGAGCAGCCGCCATCCTTTTCGCCAAACAAAAGTTCGTCTGCATAACACCGACCTAACTTTAGATAAAGCATTAAGTCAGAAAAACGAGGTTGATGCACCGGGGAAGAGCAACCATCAGTAAGAATGTTGATGCTTTTTGACAATTTATGGCGCTATCGCCGTTTCAGATTGATAAGATTTATCATTTAACGATACTTAACACAATTTGTCAATTTTTATCATGCCTAACGACATTTATCGGTTGGGTGTTTTTGGAAATTTATTGAGTCATCGAAGTTAATCAAAATTTTTCGATTTTTAAAATTTAGTTATCGAATTTTATTGAATTACTGAAATAACATATATCCAGTTATAAAAATTCTATTTTTATTTTATTTTTATCAAGACAAAATTTTTAAAGTTTTTGATGTTAAAAGAGATATCAAAGGTTATCGAGCTCTGAAATTTATCGTATTATCCAGATTTATCAAGTTATCGAGTTTATGGAACCATGAAATTTGTTGAGCTATAGAAATTTATTGATAGTTATCGAAATTTATCGAAAGTTAACGATATATTACAATTGATCGAGGTATGGAAAAATCATTTAATTATAGATGTTAATCGATATACCAAAATTAATGGGTTGATCGAAATTTCGTTGTATCGAGTTTTCAAAATTTATGGAGTTATCGAAATTTTAGAGCTATAAAAATTTGTCGAATGCTATTGAAGTGTAAAATTATCGTATTATAATTTTTTAAGATTATCAAGTTATCAAAGTTGTCTTACTAACAATTGCTGGAGGTATATCTTCAAGCAGGGCTTTACACTGTTGCCAACACCCGTTTCTTTTTAGTCTGCAGCTGGCCCTTAAAACTTTCCTACGTATGCAAACACAAAGTGACGGTTAGTGCAGCAGTGCGTGAAGAGAAGCGCCAGGCGTTGTAGCTCCCGTACAGCACACGGCAATCGTTCTTTGAAATTTAGCAAGCAGATTTCTGCTCCACCATACCACTGACGCATAGCTGAATATGGGTCTTATCATAGAGGTATAAATTCACAGGATTCCTTTTGGTGACAGACCCCAAGATTTGCCAAAGACCTGTTTGCATAGCCAAAATGCTGCCAATGATTTGGAGGTCTTGTGCTCCACGTGAAATTTCTATGAAAGTTTTGTATTCAGAATTACTTCTAGGTACTACTCTTCGGGAGAAGTCTGAATTGTAACTCCTTTAAGTGTGAGGGGAATGAGACCATCCGACTTTCTCTTTCTGGTGAAGAGCACAACACTAGTTTTGGTTGGGATGACGGTGACCCCATTTTCATCACACCCAGTGTCAATCATATTAAGTTTTGTCTGCGCTTTCCTGCAAACTGCCGGCAGAGATTGGTCCGTGACAAGACAGGCCACATCGTCCGCATGGGATTGAGCGTAGATCATTAAGGGTCACAAGAAGAGAACCAATTCCCAGGCATTCACACAACCCTGAGGGCAGTCATTGTTAACTTCGCGCGTGACATATTGACCTCCTTCTGCCTGAATCGTGATAACCCGCTGCAAATTCACCAGTACAGAATCTACTATAAGCCGTAGAGAAGAATTGCACATGAAGGTGGAATCATCAAAATTACCCTCAATGTCTACAGAAATGCCCAAGGCGAGCTCTTTCCTATTGATGATATTGCTAATTCTGGCAACCAGATTTTGCAAAGCCGTCTCACAGGATTTCCCCGCCTGATAGGTATATTGATGCAGACAGAGGTTGTGATAATAGCGCCTCCCTATGAATGCGCAACTCTACCAATATTTCTTGGGCTAGTAAAGTCATCCAGGATGTCATGCTAATTGGCCTGTAGCTTCTTGGGCTAGTAAAGTCATCCTTGCCAACCTTAGGTATAAAGGCGACATCAAAAAGCCTCCAAGTTGTGGTATGTAGGCAAGTGCAAGCGACGCTGTGAAAATCGTTTTCAAGGTCGCTAATAAAAGTTCAACACCTTCTATAAGTACAATAGGTAGGATGCAATCCGGACCTGGCGATTTGAAACTGCCAAAAGACTCAATAGCATACCTTATGGCATCTTCATTCGCCACAGTTCTGCCAAAAAATCAGTGGTACCTTGGCACAGTGGTTCCCGAGTTCCCTCCCTTTCCTGTCGAGGGAGAGGAAGGCCTAACCATAACCTGATTTCCAGGAAAGTGAGTCTAGGAGAACAGAGGGAGTCTCAATACTAGTCTCCGGTAAAGAGCCATTAGGCCTCTTGATTAAACCCAGCTTTGTGGTTTGGTCCTTGTTCAGACCTTTTTCCAGCCTAAGAAGTGGATGAGACGGACATTATTCACGCCCACTTTCCATATAACGGTAATTTACAGAAATACGAAATCTGTGATAAATCGGTAACTACCTAAGCTAATTTACTCAAAAATTATGTTTGCAACAACTCCTTAGCAAGAAGTTCGATTAAAACAAATTTTTACAGAATGGGCGTGGCACCGCCCACTTATGATTACATATGTGTATCGTGGTAACCGTTATATTCAATTCTACCAAACACGATGTGATAACTGTACTTGACACAAAAAAGCAAGCTGTTGAAAATGTTTGAAATCGGGCTAAAATTCGCCCACTTTTCATATAACGGTAAACTTTCGAATAACGAAAACTTAAGTATTTCGAAATTTAGAATCGGTAATTTACTCAAAGTTGTTATTCACAAGAATCTCTCAACAAAGTATAAGATATTTATGGACTTTGGGAAAATGGGCGTGATACCGCCCCTTATGACAACTTAATTTTATATCGGTAACCGCTGTATCGATTTCTAAAAAACACAGCTGAATTATTTCTTTAAGTCTAACTAAAAAAATTTTTGAAATAGAAAAATACCACCCCTGTTTACCACCTAACGGTGCGCCGGGTGTTGAATGTTCCGTTAACCTCGAACTTAGACTTCTTTATTTGTTTTATTTAATTTTTTATTTTCCTTCATTTCCTCCCTTTCTTTTGTTTTGATTTTTTCTATTCTCTTTTGCTCTGCGTTCGATAAATTTCCAATTAAAAGTAGGGATGGCAATGGTTTGTTCGTAATTCGCATGGTAATTGGACCTACAAATGAGGTAATTCGCTCACATAATTTTTCATGGCAAATTACGCAATTCGTAGGGTAATTGGAGTGCGAATTACGAATGAGAGAGCGAACTACGTAATTAGGGTGGCGTGCATGGTGAAATTATATTAAGGTAATGTCAGTAACTTAACTTCACTTTTTTAAGTAGGTCTATTGCGGCCATGAAATTTAAAGTAGTAGAAAACGTACTAATTCTGTATTAGATGTAGGAAAATATATAATTACAGCTTTATAAGCCTGAATATATGTTTGTACCGGCACCTCCACACGGCTTGACCATATGTTAGAGCTCATTAATAAAAAATGTCGTAAAATAAGGCAATTTCCTATAAGGCTTGAAATGATTTTTTAAGCTGATTAAAACACAGAAATATCACAAATATCAACGAATTCCTTATTTTAGCATGCAGTCACTATATTCTTGAGTATCAGGAGATCATTTCGCTCAATACCATGACAATGCAGCAAAAGTTATTCAATATTGAAAAATCACATTTCTATAAGATTTTTGTGAAAGTCTTTTTCCGTTGATAATAACGACATCTTTTGTTTCTTCGCATTTTGTGAACAAAAATTAAACTAATCCAGCAATTTTAAATATTAATATCGTTTTAAAAACACTTATTTCTTGCATAATCGCCATAAAACGCATTATTAAAGTGGACTATTTTACACACTATTTCTTCAAAGAATAGCGGTATATAAAGGGAGATCGGCAACACTGCAAATACGTATGTCGATTTTGTCAAAATTAGATCAAACAAGGCGCTACTGACTTCACCTTGTTATAATTTCACCATGGGTGGCGTGGGAAAGCCGTATAACTCTGTGTGTACGTTACGGCGCGTTTACATCGGACAATAGTTATGACAATTCATCTTCATTAAAAGTTGCAGCAATACGCGTTCCCAGCGAGCTATGTAAGCCAAAAAATAAAAAAACACATCTGTGCGGTTCACTGCCGGGAGAAGTGTAACCTTCTTTAAATTAAACTAAGGAAGATTTTAAACTTGTTTCATTTTATTAATCAAATTTCTACAAAAGATACGAGTGGCTTATGATAAAGTTGTCCATGTTCTGCGCGTGGTGTCTTTAAATCTAACTTGAACCACAATCGATTACACACGGAGAATGCATAGCCAACTAGAAACTTTTTTTGAAACTCTTTATGGGCAACTATATTTCGGCGAAAATGTGAGTACGGAATTTGAGACTGTACTCACATCCGCTTGAGAGTCACCTGAAAAGTGATTTATAATATAAGTTAAGCTATTAGCACCAATGCACGAAACAAGTAAATTATGCTAACATATATATTAGACTGCGTCAAAACAAAAAAAAATCCTGCGATGCGACCGGCAGAAGACTCATATTTTAGCATTTGGTATAGTAATGATCCTCCATAAATCTCCCTTCTCTAGGACAGTTCTAAGAGGTGCCGCATCGATCCTTTAGTTTTCCCATAGGAATTACACGTAAGAAAATGAGTTCTTACCTTTTGAGGTCAATATAATATTCTGGGAT
>JAPVRG010001511.1:0-13210 GCA_029783565.1 Rhagoletis cerasi
TAACAGGAAGAGACCCCAAAAAACTCCAAGGTCTCGAAAATTTCCGAAAAATAAAGTTAAATACCGAAAAAATTCTGAAAGGAAAAAATTTCGGCAGTCCCGAAAAAGGTCCAGAGAAACCCAAAAGTCTTCAAAAAATAAAACAGTATGAATCTCAAATACTCGCGGTCCCGAAAATTTCCGAAAATATCCCTCTATTGCGATTGCCGACTAAAAGTAGGTAATCTAGTGAGCGATTATCGATCGTCGATGGTATTTTGAGTGTCGATTAGACGTTCGGTTAGCGACTGTGAATAGTTTGTAGTCGCTCTTCCTTCTACTGCTGTATCTGAGAAGAAGGATTAGGGATTAATCGACATTCACAATACCATCGACAATATATAATCGGACACTACTCGTTTATCTACTTCTAGTCGACACTCTCAACAGGGGAGATAAAGTA
Organism: Rhagoletis cerasi; assembly: GCA_029783565.1. NCBI lineage: Eukaryota > Metazoa > Arthropoda > Insecta > Diptera > Tephritidae > Rhagoletis > Rhagoletis cerasi. The sequence goes on from JAPVRG010001511.1 coordinate 443, forward strand.
TGAACAAAACTGAAAAATTTCTTAAAGGTCCCGAAAAATCACGAAGTTTCGAACCTAACCTAAAAATAAAACAGGAACAATCCCGAAAAAAAACCCGAGCTCTCGAAAAGTTCCGAAGAGTAAAACACCAGAAATTCCGAAAAAATCTGAAGGGTCCCGAAAATTATCTAACAAATTCCACAAATAAAACACCAAGAATCTCGAATAGCCTGAAAAAGTTCCGAGAGGTACCGAAAGAAAGCAAACATAACTACTTTTGACTCCAAGTAAATATCAAATTTCTTCGTCAAAATAATGCCTAAGTACATATCGCACACCATCTTCAAAAGTCATAACTCAAAATTTGTCATTTTTGAAATAATGCGCTAAAAATGCTCACAGACCTTTTATTTACCTTGCAGCAAAAGCTGCAACAAAATATTATTTTAATTTGTTGAAAAAATCTTACTGCCTTGCCCATATGATTATCATGTGCTTGGATATATGTAGTTTTTCGCGTTTTATAGCAAACAGATAATTGTGAGTTGTGCTCTTTGGAAGAGGGTGTGCGATATGTTCATATGTATAATGAGAAAATATTCTAATCCGCCTCTTCGGAAAGAAACGCTACATTTTTTCAGTTTTTTTTTCGAAATCTTAAAATAACTTCTATTTGAAGTTTCTAAAATAAACATTTTAAAAAAACATTGAATTTATTCACTAGTTTTCTTATCTTCAATATGTACGCCACCTGAATAACGAATATAGGTTAGGTTACAAAACCAAACATACGACCGCTTAGCAAAACCGAAATCAATTTGGTATCAGAATATACAATTAAAAATGGACCACCCACACACATCTCATTTGAAATCTCATTTGAAATATCATTTTTAAATAGATATCAATAGACGAGAAAAATGTAACCTCAAAAAAAAACAAATCGCAGTGGCCAACTGAAGCGGAAACCTTTTCCATGATACATACATAAAAGATAAATCAACTATACTATGAATAGTATGTGGGAGAGCCAATTGAGAGAGAGTACCAGAACTGCGTTTTCTGGTTAACTTTTATTTCCGATCTCGGATGTAAAGCCATGTTAGCACTTACCTTTCCTATGCTGCTGGTATTCACACCAATTGTGCCCGCTTTGATAATTTGCGATTTTCGGAAGACCGGAGTACCTGAAGTTAGTGATGAGAACAGTGTACTGCCAGCAGTGCCACTGCTTTGATTGGGTGAGAGCAGTAGTGCTGAGCCCATATTTTTCAACGAAACATTCGGACCACTTCCGCTGCCGGCACCAACAAGCGTGGCGCCATTATTGAGCGTTTCAATTTTTGTAATATTGACTGTATTTCCGGCGTTAGCACCACCACCTGCCGCCACAGTACCGGTGCCACTTAGTACAACTGGCAATATTTTTGTCGTCAACACTTTACCTTGTGCCGGTGTGGTGGTCGATGTTGCTGTTGCAGTACCTTCGTGGCCCATACTTGCGCTATTTGTGCTTTGAATTTGTATGACTGCCGGAGGTGTATGCGTCGGCAGAGCAGGCAAAGTTTGTACATTAGTCGGATTATTATTGCCTTCAATGATGCTAAACACTTGTGTCTGGCTAGCACCGCTGACATTTGTGTTGCTTTCATTGCCATGCGTACCTATACCAGTAGCACTGATTAATGTAGAATTTGCAAACTTTTTTGTTGTAAGCTTAGCGCCTGGTGGTAAAATAGTTGTATTGACTGCACGCAATTTCGTTGCAGCAGCTGATATTTGCGGCAATGTCATTATCTGCGGTGTGGTTGTCGATTGCATTGGTAATGTGCACGCTGTTGAAACTACAACCGCCGATGCACCTGATGCTGATCCTGCTACTACTGATGATGAGCCTATTGAGCTGGGTGGTTGTTGTGGTGGCAGACGATCTTCAAGTATAATTTTTTGCACTGGTGTTGATATAAGTTGCTTGTCGCCTCTGCTATGCATGATTGTTGGAATAGTGAGTGCAGCACCACTGCCGCTGCCAACTGGTGGTGATATGGTAGCAGTCATGTGATGAGCGTCAATACGTGTAGCACTAGCATTCATAGACAATGATGTACCTGCCGCTGTTGCTGGCGCTATTATAGTTGGTGATACTGCGCTCGCCGCCGCCGCAGCCGCCGCCACCACCGAGGAAGTATTAACATTTGGCAATTGTAATTTCGTCAGATTCTTGGTTATATCCTTCTTCGAAGCAGCAATTTGTGGCTGTGCGTATTTTTGTTCATTATTCAACTCTTCTGCGCCCTCACCAACCACATGTGGAATATTGCGAATGGCTGTTTGCGGTAGCAAGTGTTGATGTTGTTGTTGAGCAAGCGCTTGTTGTTGTTGTTGCTGCAGTAGTTGCTGTTGCTGTTTTTGCTCTTGAATTTTAGAATTCGATTTGCGACCACTTTTTGCTGGTGTCGCCTGACGCTTACCAGGCGATGCAACATTTGGTCCTGCCGCCATGGGTGATTTTTTCGTTGCCAGTTTCTGCTTTGGCATTTGTGGTTGATTTAAACGATTCTGTGCGGCTTTGCTGCTATGGTTATGATATAATTTGCGTATATTGCTAGCGCCGCTGCTGGGTGAAGTTGGTTGAGAACTATTGGCTGTTATGTGATGGAATTGCTTTTGATGCTGCTGTTTACTGGGCGAAGATTCGCTAACGATGCGCTTCTTGTTGCTGCCAGTGTGACTGTCGGATATGTTACGCTTCAGGTTTTTCTTATTGCCGGATGGAATATCTGGCATTTTGAACTTTTTTTCATAAAAGAAAATGATAAAGTTAATAATTAATTAAATCAAAATGTTGCTGCAAGTTTGAGCATCATTTGATGAGCAAGGACAACGGGAATATATGTATATGTAGTTGAAAGTAAAACTGATTATCGAATTTTAAAAATGTATATACATATATACATACATATGTAGGACATAGCCTAACCCATGTGGATTAGTTTTGATACCGAATACGATATATGTAACGCTAAAAATTTAAATACTAACCTCAATACAATACATATGTTTAGCAATTGTGATAGTTCGTTGGTTTAACAGCAACGCAAAACCAAATAGCATACGTATGTACATTCATGTACATAAATCTTAAAACAAACATACATACGAACTTATCTACATTTGTACATATATTTATTTTAAAAAAGTTTTAATTATCAACTGCCAGGTAACCAAAATTTATTTTTTATTACTTTTAAAAATTTTATGTATTAATTAAAAAAAAAAACCTATTACTGAAAAGGCTGCATTGATATTCATTTGCGCGTTAACATATTCATAGGTGTGTATGTATATGCGTACATAAATATACCTACATAGATATACATATATGGTTACATTTATTTAATATGAATCCATTTGTACTTTAAATCTAGGAATAAATTTGCAAATTACTATCCAGTCCTAGATCTGCAAACACCTATGTATCTATAGACATGCAGACTGTACTTTTAATTTACTATTCCTTCAGCATTATATAATTCCAAACATTCACACAACCATAAACACATACAAACATATATTTAAAACTTACAGGATCATCAGTGACCACATAGACTTCGCGTTTGATTTCCCAAGGCGCCAAACTATCTCGTCCAGCAATTGCATTCACGGTATTGGCATTTTCAGCAGCAGCAGCTGCCGTGTCAGTGGGATAGGGTAGTTTAGCATTTTCTGAATTTGTCTCTGTGGCCACATTATTAGCAATTAAAGCGAGCGCTGTTTGTGGCGCCACACGCGGCAACATAGGATACGAGCGACGTCCTTCACGCGACCATTCCTGCCAAGTGTTTGGACCAGAAATTCTGTGCACATGTAAAAGAAAAGACCACAATATTTATGCGTATTAACATCACGCTGTCATTAAGAGGCACTTTAATTTACACTAATTTCGTAACTGTGTGAATGAAATCTCTTCAACACTTACGCTTCTGCAATGGTACACAATTGTTCATCGTTTGCAACACGACGCGCCTCAGCACGATGACGCTCCTGCGAAATGTGAAATATGCCACGCAACTCCTCAAGAAGTTTGGCCTTGTTGTCGCTGAGGCCACCCTGAGCGCGAAACACACTAATCACATGCGAATATGATTCCAGCTCTGGAAATAATACAATTAATATTTTAATACATAGTTAGTAAACATTGCACTATTATAGAACACATAAGTCGTGAAAAGGATCTTTTGAGCCACGGGTGATATACTACGGACGCCTATAGTTCCTGATGCACCCTTGCTCCAGTGCTTTTCGCGTTGGATCGCCACTTTCTTACCAAGTCTTCTCAGAACGCCCCGACACTCATCTCTAGTCATTTGCAACGCTTGCGGCCACATCCTGCACGAATATTATCCACGATGCGTATTTGCAAAATCTTTTTAAACTCTCACTCGATTTTGGAAAACAATTTTCTCAAAAGTTTTTGCAAATTGGAGCGAAAAATTCACTGATGCTGCTTCTTCAATCGAGATTGGCAGCCATTAATGTTTATTTGTCAAAAAAAAGTCAAAAGGGAGATGTTTGGAAAGGCCAAAATGCGTTTTAGGAATGGTGGGGAAAGGAAAAACTTAAAGAAAAGTTGTTTATTAAAAATTTTTTACATAAATAAATAAGCAGTTTGCATCAAAATATGAAAAAAATACAAAATCTTGACTTCCTTTAAATAATGGGTAAGTCATCTTTTAGAATATCTGTTACCAGATTTCGCACATTTTATGTTCAAGGGACTATAAAGGTTCGGCTAGACAGGGCAACGCTAGTACTTTTTCCACGCATTATGCTGTCGAAATACGAAAGCGAAAGTACTTTCCCGGGCAAACACCAAAAAAGTATTTCTTTCGGAAATAAATATTGAAAGGTAACTGCAACGGAAAAAAGGCAAATCACTTGGGGGAAATAATTTCAAATTGCTCGTGCTGCTATAAGGCCAGTATGCAGCTCTCCAGAAAAGCAAAAATGGCGGTCTTGCGAAATTAAAATGTCTGGTAACACAGCTCAAAGAGTAATTGTTTTCATTTATAATGTAAACAGAAAAAAAGTAGTATGAGAAAGTACGATTTTCGAAAATTAAAAACTGCTTTAGAAAGTTACTTCACATGCAAGGTGGAACTGCTCCTTCATTAAATTTTGAAAATTCCTGAGTTTGGCAGACTTTTCAAAACTTCTTGCTCTTGCCATGTCTAATAGCTACTCTACTTACATCTTGCAATTTTTATTTCCGAAAGTGATTTCCCCAAAAATGAGTTTTTGGGTGTTTAAGCTTAGTATCCAGCTATTAAGAAAACGGTCAAGAAAAAATTGCCATTATTTCTGTTGCAAACATAGATTACCTTGTGCTCTTTTTTCACAAGAAAATTATAAAAGACCGTAGTCGAAACCGTAGCAAATTTCTTAAGAACGCCTTAAGTAAATTTGACACAAGAAAGTTTCTAGGGCGTTTTTTTTATATGAAGACTTTGCTTTTATTGAGAGCTGGACATTAAGCTTTATGCGGAAAGTGGACTTTCACTTGCGCATTTTGACAGTACAAATAGCGGTTGCATTGCCACGGCTAACCGCACTTTAATAGCTACATAATGCCTTGGTTATAATGTACGGGGCGAATCGTAGCAAATCTCAGGGAATTCGTAAGGATCTATTGATTTTAGATTGTTCCGTTTTACGTTACGTTATAGTGCATTGAGAGACCGCTCTGGTGTAGTGGTTAGAAGCGCACTACCACTCCATCGGGCCTTGGTTCAAGATCTGGTCCGAGCAACATAGCAAAAAAAAAAATTATAAAAAATGTTTTTTCTTAACTGCGGTTTATTCTAAGTTCTCTGCCCTCGGTAGGCAACGGTAAACCTCCGATCCCTTACGAATTCGCCACGATTTGTTACGATTCGCCCCGTGTATTATAACCAAGGCATAAAACTTCTTCAATACAAATTTTTCTAAATGTAAATTGTGCAGAAATGATGTTTCCCTTGTAAAAATTTTATATTTTTTAAGCTTCTATTAAAAGGGCATATTCAACTACACCTACGGCTAGTTAATCGTCAAAATATTTAGAGAGAACCCAATGAAATATTGCTTTGAAGGGAAAATGAGCTATCTCGAGTTAAGCCACTTTAACTGAAACTGATGCGCACAGACAAGGCCAATTTATACAAGGTGGTAGCAATATTACAAACACAACGATCTCATGCATTTTGTATTGCGGGTGGAATGTCAAAATCTCAATTCGCCACAAAGTTTACATGTATTTTGGTTTTTGCTTTTTGTGGGAGCGCTGTCAAATCAGTAAAAGCAAAAACAAAATACATGTATCCCAAATGAAAGAACAAGAAATCAGCTGATCTAATAACACCACCTTGTATAAATTCGCCTTGCGCACAGATATGTAAATAAAACTCAGAAAAAAATAAAAAAGTATATTCTTAAATAAAACTTATCGCCGCTACGGCCAGTGTTCAAAAGTAAAAATACAACTAGATTTTTTTTAATTATTTGACTATTGCAAAGTTTTGTAAATTTGAAAAATTACAGATATTTAGCATTAAAAAAAACCTTAACCAATCCATAAACACATATCTATTTCAGAATCTGTTCAAATTTTTTAAATCCATTTTATTGGCGAGTAATTTAATTACATAAAATTAATTAACTTATTTATTTTTGCAAAAAAGTCTGGTGTGAAGTGCGGGTTAAGGAAACTGATAAAAATTTGTTGTCAATTCGGCCGTCATGTGCATGTTTTTTTGGATGTAGAATATAGGCTCGATCACCGGCGGTAGTGTAAAAAAATAAAACAATTGATAAGTGTGTATGACCAGCAGCGTAGGAAGTAGTTCGTCTGTTTACACAACAAATATACCAAGTTACGTGCGGAGCACAATCGATCTTGGGCACAAAAGCTCTGATGTTTTAGACAATAAAGTGACACAAATGCAAAATGTTTCGGACAGATAAATCTAACAGGTTCGACTTGGGCGAGTTTAAGAGGAAACTTAAACGTGTTGCAGATAGCAGCATCATCTCCTATCGTCGCATATTTCTGCTTCTATTGGGGGTATGTGTATTTTTCTACATTTTGCCACCAGTTTTTCGCTATTTGTTTATGAGTGCGCCGGAAGTAAAAGGTGAGTTGTCATATTTGTTGATATATATGTATGCGCTCTGTTTATGTGATGAATTAATACATTTCCCAGATCCACATGTGCAGTGCATGGATGATCGCTTAACTCCATTCTTTCTGCAAAACTATGAATTCGATGGCAATATACGTCATGTGCCACCGCTGTCTGGAGAACGTAATTTCATACCTTACGTAGGCAACGGCTACATTGGCATGGAAGTGGCACATGATGCCTCATTGAATATAAAATCCGGTCGTTCTATGCAATTGCCTATGCAATTCCATCCGATTGTCTCAGTGGCGCAACGCAATGAAGGTGGTCGAGAAGCGACAGTGGTTGAGTACCTGTCTGGCGTTGTGCATAGGTGAGCGTTTTGCATGAACATGGCGTAGTGCAGAAATATGTATACATGTTTGCATACTTTTTCTTTTCTCTTCAATTAGATTTCAATGTTTTTCAAATTACTTTGTTGCCTATACCTACTATGCACACCGAACACATCCGAGCGTCTTAATGCAGGAAATTAAGATAACAAATACTCGAAACACTATAGAGGAAGTGGAACTGATCTTTCCACGTATTTATTTTCAAACACCCACAACACATGCCATCAAATTAGGGTGATTATTGTTTAGTATGTTTGCGCACTCAGCCAGTGCTTATAATAAATATGTATCACTTTTGTAGTTCATCAACACAATCGATTGTACTTAGAGATTTTGAAGTAACCACTGGCACCATTTTAGTCAATGCAGACGATCCCACTAGTATTATTGTAGTAAGCGTCGTTAAACCACAAATGAACCGCATTGTGCAGCTGAAGAAGCGTGGCGCTATCACCATAGTATTTCCAATCGCTGTGCATTACTCACAGCCTATAACGCGTGACAAGTTTTCGGAGACGGCACAAGATGTTGAAAACAAGGCTGTACAAGCTATGACAAAGGTTTTACAAAAATTACAAAACAAACCAGAGACACAAATGAATACGCACACATTTCGGCAGGAGCATGTTAACGTTTGGTCTGATTTGTGGGCCACTGGCTTCAGTATTAGTACATCTAAAGCAGAGAATAGTTTGAACGGTGATCGTATTAATGCTTCCATGTACGCTGTGCTATCTCAAACACGCAGCTATGAATACGAAGAGTTTGTTTCGTTGAAATCGCCTAGTAAACAAGAAATTGCCAAGGCATTGACTTATGCCGAAGGCTGTTATGATTCATATTACACCTTGCAGGCGGAAAACCTATGGTTGAGTGCAGAATCTCTGGAAAAACTGAACAATTTGGTATCATCGTGGATGGTTACTTTGGAGAAACAGGTAAGTGACGCACGCGCCTAACAAATAAATCACCTCCCATAAGGGGCGGGCAAATACAATATTTATTACTTCTCTACTAATTGCAGGGTTGCCACAATCTGATACGTGCTGGCGCTTCAGGTGTAATACAAGCTATGGTTTTGAGCTTTGGTAGTTTTCGTTTCAGCAATCAACACTTGGAGTGTAATATGCATCCAAAGTATCTGCATCGCGACTTTCACTTTCGCCGCTTGAATTATGGCAATAAAACGCATCTAAATGTCTCCATCACCGTTACCGATGATAATAAGGCGGTAATTAATGTAGCGCTTGATCGTTCAGATCGTAGTTATTACGCCTGCGATGGCGGTTGCTTAGATGAACCAGTTTTGCTTACGTGAGTTATTTGAAATTGGAAATCTAAAAAGTTATTTTGTTAAATAATTAACTTTATATGCTTGCAGTCAAAATCGCCGCCAATTTCCGGTAAAATTAACCGAACCGCTAACCGCGATTTTATATATTACAGAAGATAAACAACACATGGAGGAGCTACACAAAGCAATACACGTCCAAGAAGTGGGCGAGGGTATGTAAAATTTGCTTGCATAGTAAAAAAAAGAAATTAAAAGTATTTTAACTTGTTCATGCAAACAGCTCCTGCACACGAACAACATCTAATTGCGCTTCATAGGCATGGTCATCAATTGGGCGGTTTGCCTACACTTTTCTGGGTATCTGTTTGTGCAATAATTATAGTATTTCATGTGTTCCTATGTAAATTAATTATTAAGGAATATTGCGAGCCATCGGAAAAGTTAAGATATCGTTATAATAAACCATGACTATGAAAAACGAGTGTGTCTATGTGTATGTATATTTAAAATTATAGTTAGATCTAAGATTTTTTGAGCTTAAAATTTATAGCTAGATCAATGTTTAATACTTAAATTGCTCGCTGTGCTTTTTTTAATATACGTGTTGCCTTATATAATTTAGAATATTTTATTGTTTGTTTCACGAGCTGCAGGTAGCTCACATTTTATGCTTGACCAATTATGTTTTTTCAATTATGTAAATGACTTATTTAAAACGATATCGCATTATTTAGATATTTTAACAAACTAGTTTACGTGTGCTCAATGTATGGATCAAAAGTGAAGAATGGTACATAATTTTTAGAAAATTTAGCATATATCATCAACGTCAATGCAAAAATCACTATCTGATAAGCTTGAAATTTTGCAAGAGAAGCCGAAAGCTTTTCAAAAAATGCCTATTAAACTCGTATTTTGAAAGATATGAGTTTGAATTTAGTATGCGATTGTAGTTGATGGCAAAAAATAAATTAAAAAAAAAAAACAAAAAATTATGATATGCCAAATAGTAAAATAAATTAATAATCGGCACATGCATTGAAATTACAAAAGTACGTTACTTTTCTTGTGAGTTTAGCGAGCATGACAATAAAATTGAAATAATCTAATCAAATATAAAAGTTTTATATATTTTAATGTAAAAAACATGGACTAGTACTATTTAGTATGCTGTAAAGTAAATATTTTAATGCAAAGAATAAATAATTTAATTTAATTATTTTACTAACTTCTATTGTAAAGTATATACTAGAAAAAATGAATAATATACATATGTTATAATTCATTAAAAATAATAATTCGATTAAATCCAATCATTATCATTTAGCTCCTTCAACATTCTGTAACTACTTATAGATTAAAATCACTCCTTCGTCACAGCGTGTATAGCCTCTGCCACATATGCAATATTCTTTGTAGACAATGCCACTACTGCAATGCGTCCATCCTTCATCATATAAATACTGAATTCCTTAGTTAAACGTGCCACTTGCTCTGGTTTCAATCCCGTATAGCAAAACATGCCCATCTGATTGGTTATATGCTCCCAAGTGCGCTTGGAACCGAGCGCAATTAACGTTTCCTTCAGTTGTTTGCGCATATTCATTGTACGATTAGCCATTGTTTTCAAATCTTCCAACCACATACAATAAAGTTCGTTATCATTTAAAATCTCCTTCGCTATACGTGCGCCATGTATTGGTGGATTTGAATACATGGGTCGTATAATGGTTTTCACATTGGATGTTACACGCTCTGCCTCGTCCTTTGTAGAGCAAACTATAGTTAACGCGCCTACACGTTCCCCATAGAGGCCCATGTTTTTGGCAAAACTTTGAGCCAAACAAAATTGATGTCCATCGGAGGCGAAAATACGCATGGCTTCCGCATCCTTATCAATATCACCGCTAGCGAAACCGAGATATGCCAAATCAAAGAAGGGATATAAATTGCGTGTCTTCATTATTTTTGATATTTCACACCATTGCTCTCTGTTCGGATCTACGCCGGTTGGATTGTGCGCGCAAGTTTGCAAGAGTACAATTGACTTTTCGGGCATTTTCTAAAATATGTACGTATGTACATACATACATATGTATGTTAAGTTCATAAATCTCGAGTAATTAAAATTGAACTATGTATATGCAAGTACTCACACACAATGAATCAAAAAGACCTTGCACATTCAAAGCAATAGTTTCCATGCTATAGTAACTATATGAAGCTACCTTGAGGCCAGAGTGCATGAAAATTGGTCTATGATTTGGCCATGTGGGAGTAGGCAAATGTACTAAGCGTTCACCCTTCCAGAAGAGCCCCAAAAAGACGGCACCTACACGCAACGAACCTGTGCCACCGAGGCACTGCGAAAACGTTGGATAATTTTAAAAATTTGCAAATTTTGCAAAGCATACACGCATTCGTACCTGTGCTGTTGAATTTCGTTTGTCTTTTAATATTTCCGATTCCTTGCCAAGCGCCAACTCAATTGCCTTATTGTAGAATTCGGCCAATCCAATGATTGGCGCATACTCCTTATTCATTTTCTTGGAGAATATGCGCTTCTCAGCCTTATGAATTGAGGCATGGCATTAATTAGAAATGGTAAACCACATTATAATAAATATATTTTACAAACCGCCTGCACACTGGGCAACACCCAAGGCTGTGTATTGTCATCGCGATAGGCGCCAACGCCTAAATTAATCTTTTTGGGGTTTGTATCTTTAAGATATGCCTCAGTTAGGCCGAGTATGGTATCTGGTGGTGCCATTTTAACATCTGCGAACCAAGATCTGAAAAATATGTATCAAGTGTTTTTAGACAGAATTGCTGGTGAATGCACATTGTTATTGCATTTGCCTTACTTATAACGTGGAGAATTGGTAGATGTTACTTGAAGATTAAAAATGGTGTTTGTAATTCCGAGCAGGCCATCGCGTTTTATAAATTTTAACATTTTCCTCTGCTCTACGTATTTTTCCTGATAGTTTGCAAATATATTTCGAGTTTTTTGTTTGAAGTTTATTTTTAAAGAAAAAAAGTCAAACCTAAATTCTTAAAAACCCAGTATAGCTTTAACAAATAAAATTTATTTTATGTTTTCAAGGTAAATATGTATGTACATATGTACAGTGGCGGACAAAAGTCTACATACAGAGAATTTTTCATGTTTTTTATTTTAATTTCTTTTAAATACAACAAAATACATACAAATAAAATCTCTAAACTTTTTGTAAAACTCAGGAAAACTCAATAAATTTTCATAAAATTTTTCAACTTTCTAATCATATTTTTTAGAAAAATTTTGTGTATGCAGTTTTATAGCCCATTCAATTCTAATACAAAACAGTGCAAGTTTCAAGTAGTAGCTACAAAATTCCGTTGATTTTTGGCAATTTTTTTTTGTTGACGGTGTTGTGCATTTTCTTCCATATAAAAAAACTGTCGAACATACTTTGTATGGAAGAAAACGTATGACACTGTCAGCAAAAAAAAAATATCAAAAATCAACGGAATTTTTCAGAAACTTCAGACTTACACTTTGCTATACTTAAATTTAATAAGCTACAAATCTGAGTAGTCAAAATTTTTCTAAAAGATCTGATTAGGAGTTTAAAAATTTCATGAAAATATATTGAATTTTCCTAAGTTTTGCAAAAAGGTTAGAGTTTATATTTTTGTAAAAAAATTAGTTAAAAAAAATTAAAATAAAAAATTTTGCATACATTGTGAAAAATTCTCTGTATGTAGACTTTTGTCCGCCACTGTATATTGGTAACAGTTAACTGAGTTCATTCCAATACTTTTTCATGCAAGATTTCAGTCATGGTGCAATAATACAAGGTGGTGTTAGCCGTATATAAGTAAAAAATTACACTAACAAATTATACGGAATTCATTTTGTCAAATTACAACAAACACATCATTTTGACGTAAC
>JAPVRG010001594.1:0-17330 GCA_029783565.1 Rhagoletis cerasi
TTTTTCATGAAAATCGCCCTGATATAAAAAGTAGTTTGTCAAAGAGGCAAATTGAAATTTGCTAAGGGAGCTTAAGATGGCGATTAGAGCGAGACGAACGCGAACGTATAACACCTTCCTTTATTGCATCATGTAACTTAACTACAAACAAACCGTCAGCTGTTCATGAAGCTTGCAAGCTTTTGCTAGTTTAGCGTTCGCGTACTTTTGCAGAGTGCCCTGAAATTCAAATCACAGGGCTTTAAACGGTTAAATTAATATACATATCCTCAGCTCCAGGATCAGGACTTCGGTCAAATGGAGAAGTGTAAGCTTCAAACATATATAGTTATTCGAATCCTTCTTCATCAAAAGCAACACGTGCGGTTGCATCCATAAGATTCGATTAGATTAGATTAGATTTAGAGGAGGGAGCAGGTCACCTAGTTACCGGGACCGAAACGATCTATTGTAACAAACCTCTATTCAACAACAGGTCATCTTTGATCCACGTACTGCTAAGAAACCTCGCGAGGTCCTTTGGCTGAATGCACGATTCAATAATAAAAGGTTAGATAATTATTGACAGTTGCGTTTTGACACTCCCTTACAAAAGGTTGCATTTATGAAGGAGGGAGAAAGGGGAAAGAATGAAATCCCTTGGTGCGAAAATGATAGTAAAAAAGTACGCAAGTAGGCAATTAGTAGTGAAATTCCTTCTGTAAATTCTAATGTATTTGCAAGAAGTTGGGCATTTTAAACAAAATATTAAATAGAATATTAAGAAATATACGTGAAATATGCAATTTATGTGCTATTTAGCGGTATAAAAAATGCGAAAGGTCTCAAAATTTAAATAAAACTATCAGAAGAATTATCTGATTATTATTTTTTGAATTTTATTTCTACTTTAATTAGTTGAATGTGTTTATATACAAATATAAATAAATATATTTAACAAAAACGTATGCTACTAGTTTACACGTAACCTCCAAGTAAATTTGCAAAGAAGCAACACATTTTCGGTGGTAAGGGGGCGGTGGGAGCGAGACAACTGTCAGGTTATCGAAACTTTAATTATTGAATCATGACTCAAGAGTGCATCATATAGAATACTGTACTTCAACGCCATTTTCAAAATTCAAAAGATAAAAATTACTTGGAAAAAAGAGGAAAATTTAGTTAAACTTCAATATCCCAGCTGCATTTTTTATTAGTTTTTGTTTCATCTAATCTATAAATACCACACCTACAAGTACTATATTTTTATAAGAGAGATTGTTAGAAAAAATTGCAGCGTCCAAACACATACGGTAAAGGAAATGCAGAGTGCGAAAAAATCCAAGCATCACATTGACTCCCTGGCGTTTTAGCCAGGATTTGGATTACAACGAGCTGGTTTTGGTTCAGATCGGATAAAACACTATAGTAGCACTTATTATAATATATTTTCTTTTTAAAAATACCTAACAGGTATAGCGATTTTGACCATTACCTACGAAGCTATGCATCATCAGAAAAATCAAAAGTTCCAGAGATATGCCCATATATTTATTTGAAGAAAATTATGTGTGTTAGAAAGCTTTCGTCCCGATGGTCAAACATCCTCAAAAAATCAATAAATTTTTTACTGAAGCAATTCCAACTCCATCGTTCGTCTTTAGTTAGACAACGCTTGAATTTTGGATATTTCCTATCATTATACCACAAAATATGGCTAAATCATAAATCTTACCTTAAAACCAAAATTCGCCTACAATCCTTCCTTCTTTGGCATGATTAATAATTGCGACGGCAAAAGTAAAAACTTGTTAGTTTTAAGCGAAGCGATTGCTTATTATTTATTTTCAGTTATTTCCCATTTAGACAATCTGCCACTTTATTCAATTATTGCATTAAAATATTTTTGATTTCTTTTGGCCTGTTGCTGTCACTGCCGTTAAACGGCTGCCAAGACTTCCAATAAAGTGGCTTAAAACACACAATTTTTCGTGTCTGCCGACGTTGACATGCCACTGGCGTCGCCACCGATGTCAACGAGCCACCGCGAAATGCGCTGATAAAAAACGCAGGCACCAGCACTCGCCTGCAATTGACGCAGCCGCAGATGGTTAAGGTGGTGGTGGCGGTGGCGGTGGTGGTGATGAGTTGCTGTTGGCCGAAAGGCTCACGCAGGCGACGACATATTGTGAAACGCTTTGGCGTCTGCCAGCTAGTGTGGCTGGTACTGTTGCTGAAAATACATTCTCAATGGCCAATTGATATTCAGACCAGTACCTGCCACCCCCCGCTGTGGTGGGTGATGCCCAAAATGAGCTAAAATTAAGTGAAATAAAGTGGAGTGTATGTAGTGAACTGAACTTATTTGTGACAGATCTACGAGTACTTGAAGCGCATGTCTGATTTTCTTAGATATCTTTTTATTTCCATGTACTGTTTTTTACATTTGATTTGCATTGAAAATTTACACACTTACAAATTTAGTCAACGGCGCTTAGAGTTGAGTTAATAATTTTAAGTTCGTGCATGAACGAATTGCGACCAAAAAAAAATTTAAAAGTCTAAGAAATATATTTTTTTATTAAAAAAATGGATCCTAGTAACCAAAACTTCCATGAAAAAGCAAAACGAAAAACTCAAATATTTAAATGCAATTCAATTGTGACAACGGTAACTTGGTGTTGCCACTTGTTAGTAAAATTAATAAAAAACAACTTTGTTATAGCAACAACCGCAGCTGGCTTTTTGGTGGTAGGAACAAAGGCGACACAAACGCAAGCCGCAAAGAGATATGTATGCCAACACTTTGAAATTCAATTTGTGAGTTAGTTCCCAAAAAAGGCATCGTCGGCGACGCCACGGTTCCATAACGGGCAGCCATACGACAGCCAGCGCCAGCCACCGGCCACCAGTGCCTACTTGCCACCAGAGCAGCAGCTCACAAAATCTTTCGTAAATCGATATGTAAAAATATTTGAATATATGTACATATTTACATACATTGAAATTGTTATTACTAAATATGCAGTTGAACTTTTAAATTTTTCTATTTTTTCCTGCGAATTTCAACACTAACATAGTTGGCAAGTTAAATTATCGGCAAGCTCTTAAATTTTGGCGCTTTACCGACGGTTACATCCTTTCATGGGCACTTCAAGAACGAGTGCTGACATTATTGACATAATCATATGCCACGAAATGAAAAGAATATTATTTAAGGGACAAAGTTAAACTCGATATCGACATTGTCGGCTTGAGAACCAGGGACATCAGAGCAGCATTTTCCAGTTTAGAAAAAGAAGCGAAAGAGGTTGGTCTAGTGGTCAACGAGGGCAAGACAAAGTTCCTCCTGACAACGCATAAAATGTCCTCGCGTTTTGAGACACACGTCACTGTTGGCAGTTATAACTCTGAAAAAGTGAAGGACTTTATCTACCTAGGATCCAGCACAAACATCAGCCTGGAGATCAAACGAAGGATAACTCTTGCCAGCAGGTGCTACTTTGGGTTTGGTAGGCAACTGAAAAGCAGAGCCCTGTTTCGACGAACAAAATTACGGTTTACAAATCTCTCATCATGCCGGTCGTTTTATATGGCGCAAAAACATGGACGACGTCGAACAAAGAGAAGAAGGGGTTTAACAAAAATGGGTTTTAAAAACTAAATTACAGACTTTTAGAGGACGGATCTTGAAATAAGGGGCAAAGCAGATATTTGTAAAATAAATAAAGTCAAACAACAGCTTAGAGGACAGTATTTATACCTTTAATTAGGTATTATAACTTTGGTCCGAAGTTTGTAAGTACCAGAATAAGAATAGATAGACCCATCAAAATGCATACTTATATGATCGGAACGTCGAGCTGAGTCGATTTAGCAATCTCCGTCTGTTTGTATGCGATCTAGTCCCTCAGTTTTTGAGATATCCGACTGAAATTTGGTGAGCTGGTGTATTTTTATAATGAATGAATCATTTATCGGAACCGGAAAAATCGGACCACTACAACATATAGCTCCCATATAACTGATTGCTCAGATATGAAGCTTTGCATTATAACTCATTAGTTTATGCAGCTAGGAACATGGAATTTCGCCCTTTTTTCACATATTATCAACGGAGGGTTTATAGTGAAAATGATAAAGATCGGGTCAATATAACCTATAGCTCCTTTATAACTGATTGTTCAGATATAAACCAAAAAAATTTCCTGCGCTACTTACTAATTACTCATACAAAGTCTACTGAGAAAGTCATCAAAATCGGTGATCTATAAGGAATGTACAGATATAAGTTTTTGCGATATAACTCCGCCATCTGTGTAGTTCACAGTGTACGTCAATTTAGTATAATGTGTAGCTCCTAAAGAAATGAAGGTTGAAGTTAAAGTTTTTTTTATGTTCATGAAAGGCATGAAGCCTTCGGCTTGGCCGAAGACAGTACTGCCCTTGTTTTTAAATATTTTTGACAAGGGATATGGGAGATCACCGCAACTATATGGAACTATATATCACATTCTCCTCAATTTGCGTTTTGGACTTCCCCGTATTTTGTTCTGGCCGTATTTATTTCTCGCGGAAATTTGAAATCAAAGTGAGTTCGATAGCACGGAACACCCTCTAATAGGCTATTCCGTCCAGTGCAGAGAGGATTACGCTGCCAAATGACGCTGGATAGCAAGCGTCCTTAAATCCACAACAATTATGTACAGTCACACTAGGACAGGAAAGTGTCAGATTCCTACATAACTATTCATTCTAATTAGAGGTAAGTTTGGGACACCATTTCTAACCTCCTACAGAATGCGTTGATCATACTTAGTCGCCAAATAGTGTTGTAATACGGGATTCCTTTCCTGGCCCAGGCTTCGCATTCTAGAATCACCGCATCTAGAAGCACATGTCATGATTAATTGTATTCAGACAAGAGACACTTAAGGATACGTGGATCAAAGAAAACCGGTAGGCAATCAGAGGTTTTTTACAATAGATTGGCCTTGGTCGCGGTAACTAGGTGACCCGCTTCCTAGTCTAAATTTAATCTAATCAAACATTGATTTGAATTGGATAATAACTTTGGTCATAAATTCTAAAATAAAAAAGCCTGTACAGTGATAACCGAAGCTCTTTTTCTCATGTCCACACGGTTTCGAAAAAATCTTTCCTATTTTTTTTTAAAGAAACACTCATTTACATATGCACATAGATTACACTTTATGAAAGTATTAATGTGAGGAGATAGTGTGTTGGTTCGTCATAATTGGTAATACTTATTGGCAATATTTATTTATTTATTTAATTCTTACAGCTTTATTAAGCCTAGCTTATACATATTCCTTAAAATCTATGTACCTAGCCTAAACTAAAATATAAAGTAAAAGCTATTTATGTGGACCGGCAAATATTAGTGACAGACAATGTAGCTGACTTCCAGATCATATGAAACCAATGATCGCAAGATTGGGCTGCGGTATAATGGCCGTTTATGTATGTAGATAAAGTGCGAAGCAAGCATCCAAACGGCGATGCACTGATTCGATCTAGTGATGCGTTTTGGGATGAGCTTCGGCTACTTTTTACTTATGGGATGCTTATGCTTAAACTCATTCATATTGCTGCATTTAATATCATTCGACAATTCATTGCAACATTTTAATCCTTTGTAATACAAATTACATTTATCAGCTTCAGTTTTATAAGCTGGTGTGTTGAAATCATTTTTGTTTTTCAGGTGTTTCCACATCGCTTTGCTGTCCCTGACATTACAGGTAATCTGTGCCTAGTAATGCTATATTCATTCCAGTCCCCTGTTTGTAAAGCAATATTGTATATATTCAATTTATGTTTGTTTACGCTAGATAATTCAAAATCTTACCATTTATTCATCAGTTTCACGGTGATTTCTTTCGAAAACTTTATGGTCTTCATAGGATTTGATATGGTGTTGTATAAGAATGTAAACTTATTATCAATACTCTGGTGATTAAAATCGCAGAAGTTAAATTGTCGTAGTACGAGAGTAACGAGACTATCACTGTTATAGTATTACCAAGAAGTTGTAGTTTTTCTAGTTCTCATTTGAAATATCTTTTCCAACTTGATTTTAAAATAAATACTTTCGTGATCAGTAATTCGATGTTCTTCTAATCGCTGTTCGTAAATAAGAGATCAATCATTGTTTCAGTGTTATCACCTTTTCTTGTATAAAAATCTATTTTTTGCCGCATTGCAAAAGATTGAAATAGGTCAACTAACTGTTTACTGTGGGTCGTGTCCTTGTATAAATTTATCTTGAAATCACCACTATATTTTTATGTGTTAGGTATGTAACTATTATTAAAGATTTCGTGTACGCATGTAATGAAATCTGCATCAGTCGAGCTAGGCGAATCCAGGCAGGCGAGGCAGTCCAATTTGATATTGCGGAAATATATTTTTCATTTTTAATACTAAACACCAGCCATTTTTATTAAAAGTATATGTATGTCTTATTGTATTTTCAATCTAGCACCACACATATGCTTACTATGTGATTCACACCTTACGAATTTGTATGTTGTAATCTGTAACTCTTGGTTTGTTAAGTCTTCAATCGAATAAGTCTCTGAATAAAGAACCAGATGTGGTTAGATGTAGTTTTTGTACATACATAATAATCAGATCCATGAGGTAAATGCACTTACTCAGCCTAAGAGTGAACTATCAGTACATGCAAAGTAGCGAAATTCTATTAGTCAAAAAAGTTCTTACATTTCTATGAATCAATGCATTCGTGGCTATAATTGTCTTGATCGTACCGCCTGAAATGTCAAACTTTTTGTTGATTGCCCCATTGAGAACGCCATGAAGAGTTTAATACATTGGTTTGGTGGGATATAACTGATGAAACCATATGTATACCTGTATGTATAAGTATATTTTACCACATCGTAAATACATATGTACATGTATATTCTTAAATACATATGCATAACTTTTTACTACGAGTAGATGCGATAGCTTCCGCAAAGAAATCAGCAGACAAATCCAAGGTAGGTTGAAGACGTATTGGCCAGACCATGCGTTGAAAGAGGTGAGATAAAAATATAATAATTATAATTTGATGATTCATTTTTTATAGCAAACCGAGTAATTTCATTTTTACTATTTATTTATGATCACAAAAGCAATTCTTTCTATTCCTTCATTCCAAGGTGATGTCGAAATTAATAGCTACTGCATAATAGAGAGGCATGCCACAGAATTGGACTTATGGCAAATTATTTTTATCTCTCTCACTGCCCTCAAGTGGTTGGGTGAAAATAAGCTATTTATGATCGCAAACACAATCTTTTACTAAATTTTTTACGAAACGGAACAGTACGCTCTAGAAATGCCAGAGGGATGGATGGTTGCAATGCCACTGAGTTGCATTAAGAGATAGATTTATCAGAGAATATGGACTAATATCGGCTTCATACACTCCTTTAATTAAACCTCTCAGTGGCTATAATTGCGCCGTTCGACAAAGTCCAACTATTGTTTGCACATATGAGAAAATTCAATATAAATAGGTACATATTTTGAAAATATGCCTAAAATAAGTTATACGTGTCTTCCCTTTTTATTCCCGAAATAAAATTGAGTTAAATGTCTCTTATTCGTCACATGTCACTGATAAAATTCTACTTCTCAGTTGCAAAAATGAGAAATAAGGTCTATTTCAACACGGTTATTGCGCTTTATACCATGATTCGTTTTTAGGAAAAATGGAAGAAGCAATAAAGTCAAAGCGGTAGAAGTTAAAGCTGCTATTTCGGGGATCACAACATATCGTCATCAGACTTCTCTCCCTAGACTTCAGTAGGGATCGAACCCGCAGCATCGATGTGCAGAGTCAGCACCGCTAACCGCTGAGCAAGGCGCTACCGTAAACTCTTCTTGCTGGTCCATTTCCTTATACAAGGTCAATTGGCATTTTAAATCCCTTCTTTCGTGGCTTCGACGAACCGAAGCTTGCCTTGCCTGAAGCATGCTGGATTTCGCTTTAAATTGAGAAACAATATAAACTAGGCAGATGTTGAAACGGTTAAAAACGCGATGTTCTCAACACCCCACTGCCTCATAAGAGAGCTTAGCACAATGTACACTGAAGAAAGAGTTAAATTTCGACAACTAAAATTTGGGAACTATTACCAGGGTTTGGTAATTATAACTAAATATATTAAAGCTTGTGATATTCATATACGTCGAGCCAAATCGTGGACGCATGGTTCATAAAAGTATTTGTTTATGTTCTGCTAATACAGATAAGCTTTCTCTCAACACATGGTGTAGTCATAGTTACCACCCAGCAAGAACACTATCGGTTAAATTACATGTGAATTAACCGAGAGCTCTATCAGGGATTCCAATGAAAGTTTCAATGGGTTTCTTAAGACCGAGTTGACAAAACTACCCCGAAACTCTTGTATACGTATAATCTTTTATCCCTTTCTTACTAACACACTTAACCGTCACGCGTGCGTAAGCGTTTCAAGAGAAATTCTTTCAATGTATTGGAGCTTCTTAGTTGAGGCAACCGGGCTTTGGTTTGAGAGCGGAAATAGAAAGTTGATGCGGTAGAGAAAATTACTGGAAAATATGTATAGTTAATCTTTCTTTTCTTATTAAAGTAATAATTCAAAATTTGTGAAAAACTGAGAGTAACATTTTTGGTACTTTTTCTATATACATAAGTAAAAGGTAGTTTCTCAAAGAGGCAAATTTAATTTTTTTAAGGGACCTTAAGATGGCGATTAGAACGAACGCAAACTTACAACACCTTTGGTTATGACTTGCGCAAACTTGTTTGTTTCAGTTTCAGTTTTTTTCGTTAAGTACACGAAACATCAGTTTGGAATTAGTAGCAACGATAGAATCGATAACAGCCACAAGGGGATGCCTTCAGGGGGGTGTACACTCTCTCCTGATTACTATGGACTATGGTTATAGATGAAATTCTTTTCACACTGAATAGCCAAGGATTTAATTCGCTAGGCTACACAGATTATCTGGTAATCAGCATAACAGGGCTTCATGACGAAACTATCACCAACCGCATGCAGCAAGCCCTACGCATCACACAAAAATGGTGTGAAATTAAAAGACTAACTATTAATCCTCCAAAGGCTATTAGTGTTCCATTTACTCGAAGAAGGAAATTATCTACGACTAAACTCACCTTGGGTATAACTCTTGATAAAACACTCAACTGAAATGCACATTTAGGCACTGTTATCAACAAGGCGATGTAGTCCTTCTTTGCCTGTTCACGTCTTTTTGGTAAAACATGGGGCCTCACCCCCAAAATGACCTACTGGTCATTCAACACTGTCGTAAAGCCAATAGTAACCTATGCTTCCTTAGCATGGTAGACTAAGGCTACACAAAGAAGTGCAAAGACTAATAGTCCTATTATATATGACGACTGGTGTCTAGTCGCCGGTCTAGTAGCCATGGCTACCAGTATCGTACTTTGTATTATGTATAGCGATTAATCTCAGCGCAAACATCCCTGAATTTACCTTTTTGACATGTACATTTCGAAGTAATTGGCAACTTTGCTCCAATGCGTTTGACAATTTGTGCAAACAAATAACAAAATCGTCATAATTGAATAATCAAATGGCGCAACCAGACTCAGTAGCCGACAGTCAGTAGCGAGTTGCCATTCGTAATGCGAATTTCAGTATATGGTTGCCCATCGGCTATCAGTCGCCATACATAATAGGGTCATAAACTAAGTAAATTGCACAGAATATTTTGCATTGGCATAACCGGAGCTATGAAGACCTGCCCGGCTGATGCACTCAGCGCCGTGGTTGGAATACCCCCTTTCCCATTTTAATAGAAAAGGAAGCTACCACAACGGCACTGAGAATCCTTAACACCTCCGACCTAAAAATCGGAAATATGACGGGTCCCATGAAGGTCCTAATGAAATTTGCAATTAACCCCATACAGCAAATGCGCGATGCAAGTGCCAAAACTAGAAATCTCTAGGAAAGTTGAGGTACACATTGCAGATCGAGCTCTGTGGAATGCAGGGAGACCATAAATAACTGGGTAGACAAAATGTTCAACAGGCATTGGTTGGAATGTCCAGGGCAAAGACAAGTCAAGCGATTTATCTGTCCTTCAAAAGAAGTTTCAAAGAAACTACTATCTATATTCAGGCAGAGAGGACCTCAAAACTATCACTGGGTACTACACGGGACACTGCTCTCTTCGTTACCACCTCAGTAAAATCAATCTCTCAGAAATAAACGTCTCTCGATTTTGTGAGCTGAACGAAGAAACGTCAGAACACATTCTCTGTGAATGTGACTCTTTAGCTAGGCGCAGACTAGCTCAATTGGTTGGCGCTACCCTTAATCCATTTGAAATTTGGAACAAAACACCCTTGGAGTTCTAGGCTACATTAAAAGCCTTCCCATATATAGCGGGGGCCCACGCACAATAGACCACTTTAGAGGTCGCGGTGCAAATGGCCCATAATAATACTAATAATGTATGTATTTTCTGTGTTTAATATTAGTTTAAATTAAAATAAGAAAATAAACACGTTAATAAATAAAACAACAATTGGAAAAAATCCAATTTGTGGCGTACGCCTTAAAGTTGTCACACAAAGGGGAGGAACGTACAGTTTTACGCCGACTCCCAGCAGCGATTGTATTTTCGCTTTTTCATGGCAGAAATACACTCTGAGGTTTGCCATTGCCTGCGACAGCTGTTAAGAAAAACCCTTTTTTCTGTAATTTTTTTTTTGCGATGTTGCTCGGAGTTAAGCTCCAATGTTCCGCACTTTAAATGAGACAGCAGAAATCATTGGTTACAGTTTAAAGCAGTGAAATTTGGTTTCTAATGACTTTAACCTAACTTCAGCTCGTAAAAATGCAAACAATTCGCCATTTAAGGAACAATTTGTGTACTACCATGATAACGTACTGCTGTGACATCGATGCTTCGGACAATCTCATATTCCGAAAGAGTCTCGACCAGTGATAGAACTTTACTATAATGTTCGAGGAAATTAGAAATTTACCTACGATCTGTTTTCGATTTCGAAAATAACAACTCGCGGTTATTGTTTACTTTAGAATAGTTGGAGAGACACAAGTGAAAGATGTTCGCCAGCAATTTTTGCGTATTTACCTCAAATCTTTGGATTATTGCGTACTTTTAGCAAACGAGCGATATAAATAGAAGAAGTCTAGTACGAAATTTTTTTGCTTCCATTTTTCATGTCATTTAACCCGATTTAGGCCATCCGCAGTTCTAAGGGCAAATTTACAAAGAATTTCCGCGCTGTGTTTTGACAGCAGCGCGAGTAGCGCTAGTGCTTGCTACAATGAACGCTTGGCAGCGAACGCTTTGGTCATTAAATTAACTTACGAACGAAAGATAAATTAATATTTCTTATCAATAATTGCAATAAAAACGACGTTTCTTGCCCGAATTTGATTAAAAAGGAAAAATATTTCACGTAATTTTAATTATTTGCATCAGCTGACGAACGACGCACGCAGAGTTGAGAGTTGGCAATCTTTCTGCTTTGTGTTGGCGTTAGCGTTACCAAATTTCGGCTATGTGCCGACTATGTTACCGAATGGTTATCGATTCATTTACAATCATATGGCTTTTTCTTTTCTACAAAAAATGTTGCCTTTTCATTGTTTCATAGTTTGAATAAAAGTTTCCAATATCAAACAATATGTTATCAAATTTGAATAGCTCAATATACGACAACACAAAAGTAAATAATTCAGACTCTAGATGATTTCGAAGAAACTGTGGAAATAGCTGATCTCGCTTTATTATAGCTGTTTACTGTATTTTTAGCGCCGAGCGCTTAAAAGGGGATTGTGCGATTAGTCAATTAATATGAGTTATAATAAATTTATTAATTGCCCAGTGCTATTGGAAAATGTGTCATAACAAATATTTTTTAAAAGCATAGCCCAAAAAAAATTTGTAACAGCGAATTTTTGATGCAATTTACTATTCTATCAATCTATCAGAGACCTTAAGAACACTTGAATGTAAAGTTTTAAGCGAATCTAATCGATTTAAATTTCTTTCGCCATATTAGGTCCGCCATTTTGAATTTTTCCAACTTGACCTCAGATTCGTAAGAAGCGGCTCCAAAGAACCCCAGAGGATAACTTTTCAAGCGAATCGGATCGACTTTAATATTTTGGCCGCCATATTGGATTCGCCGTTATGAATTTTTAAAATCATGCTATAGGCTCGTAATCAGAACCCTCAAAAACATAAGAACCGACTGTTACTTTTTCTTTTTTAGTGTTGGGTTCTCCGGCGGCACAAAAGTTGTACAGCAAAATCTAGTTTACGGTTAGTTTAGATGCCATATTTGAGACGCCATGTTGAATTTTTGAAAAGGCCACTCTGTTTTCATGGGGGCATCTATGTGATCATTTTAAGACCTTAATCTTTGTAATCTGTCCTATAACGTTTTGGCCATCGTAGTGTATCGGTTGACGTTATATGGAAATTAATTTTACGCCGGTTACCTTACATCGCTATGTTTGACACGTTCTCGGCCGTGATCTAAGCGTCGTACAAAAAAAATGTACGTATAAGCGCTAACCACTGAGCTATGGTTCTGGCTTTGAACATCTATGATGCGGGTTCGATTCCTGCTGAAGTCTAGAAAAAGAAGTCTGATGAGGAGATGTGGTGATATCCGAAATAGCAGCTATAACTACTACCGCTTAGACTTTGTTGCTTTTCCAATTTTTCCTAAAAAATAAAATCGTGGTACAAAGCTCAAATAACACTGTTGCAAGAAAATCTTTTTGTTTTAAAACAAATGTAGAGAATTAAATTCTCTACAAATTTTTATTTAACCATTTTTTACGAAAAATGCAAAATAAGTTTGCAAATCGCAAAGAATCCCAAAAAACTTAAATTCAAGATGGCGGAACGTTGCCAAATGAAATTTAGGGGCAAGACTGTGGATCCATGATCTACGTGTCAAATAGAAGTAAACTGCATCAAAAAATCGCTGTTACAAATTTTTTTTCGTTTTTCGGAACAAATTTTTCTAATTTTACTGGGCTAGTTAGGCGTATTTTTAATGAAAATTGTTTGTACATCATTATTATATAAGTGATTTGTGTTATTTATTCTCAGCATGAAGGTATTCTATTCATTTTTGGTTTCAAAAACTATACTATAACAAGATTTCATGAATTTTATTTAAAAAAAATTGAGCGATTTTTTTCAGAAGTGGCGTTTTTTTAAACAATCTCGACACCTTGTTTTCAATGTAAATTTTACATCAAGTTGTTGATTCACATACAATGAGAAAAGAGTTTAGTTACGTCAACTAAATACATATGTTTCTCTCAACACATGATTTGGTAATACATATATCTTGTGTTGAGGAAAGTATATGTTCACAATTTTCCTTGAAATAATAGGTGGACAGCAACGCAGAAATTGCTTTTAATTAAATTTAGAAAAACCAAATGAAATACAAAATCACGAGGATCCGAGCCTCAAAGCTATTCTTTTTTTTTTTTAAACATCATTAGAGTACAAATTTACTTATGTATGTACATTAGACCGTATCGAAAAAAAAGTTCGTCGTACACCCCCTCATATGAAGTGATTTTGAAAAGCATTTAAAAAAAATAACAAGCGAGGTGCTCTAATGTACATATATGTATTCACGTGCTTACATATGTACATGTGGTTACAAAAAATCGTGCGACGAACCCCTAAAGAGAGATTAGTCTCGATCGGGTA
Organism: Rhagoletis cerasi; assembly: GCA_029783565.1. NCBI lineage: Eukaryota > Metazoa > Arthropoda > Insecta > Diptera > Tephritidae > Rhagoletis > Rhagoletis cerasi. The sequence continues at coordinate 13,774 of JAPVRG010001594.1, forward strand.
CAATTGGGAATTAATTAGTCGCAACTAGTCTCATCCGGGTATTATTGGAGATCAATTAGGCCCCAACTCATCTCTAACGGGTATAATTGGAGATCAATTAGGCCCCAACTCATCTCTAACGGGTATAATTAACGATTTAATGATATGTAGGCACTTAGTCAACGAAATTTTATGTGCGGCGTTGGCATTTAGAGAGAGTATTCGTTTAGTAAACCCGGTTGGAATCGCAGCGGCCGTGAATTTTAATTTTAATTTTTTAAAAGCGACTAGTCGCTTTTTATACCCATTCGGCAATAAATGGAAAACAATTAGTCTCTTCATAGGATATGCTCATACAAAAGCGAACAGTTCATTACATATAAAGAGATCAAAAGTGGTATTAGTCGCATATTCTTTGCGATTACTTCCGGACTCATCCCGGATTAGTCGCATTTTTCGCGGGTATGTACCAAAATTACATTTGTGTGTGTTGCCACAAAAGTGGTTTAACTGTTATTTATTTATTACATATTTATAGCCGACGCATTGTCTTAGAAAGTACGTAGTAAATGAAGAAGTCAAAAACAAAAACTTTCGCAGCCCACACACTGGAGGCTCGAAAAGCCCTTACGTAGATTAAATAAGTGAAACTAACGAATAAGAAATAAAAATGAGACATGAGAGGAAACACAGCAGAAGGCGCATAAACGACAAATGACAACATCAAATGATACTGAAAATATATCAGTCGAAGGCTAACAAAACGATGTGAAACCACAATCACGACCGCAACCATCATAAAAATAACAACAGAAACAAGCTACCAATTGCAGCTGAAAGCAACAAAAACACTATAACCAGCTAAAAACAACATCACACCAAAATGAGCAACGCAATAAAGCGAGGCGGCCAAAAGCACAAAAGTAGGTGTGGGTGTTGGCTTATTACAGCCTACTTGAATTTTTGTTTCTGAACAATCGTACATTTTACGAGTGACAACAAGAAATACAGACATTAATTGTTGTAGCATGATGGCATTTACAAACACCTACATTTGTATAAATTACATTAGACCATACCGTAATGATTCTTGGTGGGCTTCAATTTACTGGCATAGGGAGATAAGAACCGAAGTTGTACGGCGAACTTTTTTTCTGTTACAGCCTAATGAACATACTTATGTATGTATGCATTTATGTATGCATGTAGTATGAGCAGTACCCTGTCGGGAATTTCGTAGTCGTATACTAAAATAGCGTTAAAATAGAGTTTCAACGTGGTCGCACGTCGGTTTTCAATGACCCACGCCCAGGTGCCCCGAAAACGGCTACCATGGAGGATAACGTGACAAAAATCCATGATCTCGTATTGACAGACCGCCGATTTAATGTGCGCGAGATAGCTGATACAGTAGGCATCTCAAAAGACCGCCTGGGTCATATCCCGCATGAAATTTTGGGCATGAGAAAGCTGTCGGCTCGATGGTAGCCGAGTTTGCTCTTCCACCATGACAACGCACCGGCTCACATATCCGCCGTCGCCTCGGCCAAATTGGTCGCATTGGGCTACGAATTGTTGCCCCATCCACCGTATTCCCGATATTTGGCCGTGCGACTTCTTTTTGTTTCCAAACTTGGAAAGGCCACTCGCCGGGCAGAAATTTGAGTCAAATGAAGTCATCGCCGCCACAGAACTTCGCAGACCTCGAGAACACGTATTTTTCAGACGGGTTAAAGAAATTGGAGCATCGCTGGGTCAAGTGTATCGAGCTAAAAGGAGACTTTGTTGAGAAATAAGTCGCCACTTTTCCAAAATTTTCATTTTTCTTTGGTAGGCTAAGTACTTATCCGACCGCCCCCGTATACTAATATTATATTAGGTAATAGTTCTTAATTGCGGAAAAAATTTAAGGAACAAAAACAATTCATATTTATAATTGTAAATACATGCATATGTATACTTGCAATTAACCGGGGAAAATCTATTTATTCAAATAATAATCTAGATATTCGCAACTGTCTATCTACCTGCCATGCGCCCATGGTGGTTGCAGTAGATTAATCGCTTTACCGCAAAATATAGTTTCTCTTTTACAATATATTCAAATAATTTTGAAATCGTGGAGTGTTTGGATATAGGCCTATAATTGGCAACGTCGTTCTTGTTACCACTTTTGTATATAGGGACAGTAGAAGTAACTTTTCAAGCGTCTATAAACTCGCTACATCCGAGTGATTTACTAAAGATTAGTAAGAGTGGATAAGCAAAAGCCGAGCAGTTCTTAAAAAGATAAGACGAGTAACTGTCTACATGCACTTTCGACGAGTTTTTGATTTGCTTGATACCATCAGTCACATCGTCCAGAGTTAAGGTGAGGGAACCAAAATTGATTGAGGAATCAGCTTTAGGGTTAAAATTACCATCTGATTCGGAGGTAGGCCCAAATTAAAACTGAAGAAGTCCGCAAAGAGATCCGCTGCCTCCTGGGTGCAGGATGTATGTGCCCCATTATAAAACATTTCAGAAGGAGTACTTGAACTAGACTTTTTATAAATTTTCAACACTAATTTGACAATGACATTATACAAAGATACCAGCGTAATTTGTTGCCGTTGGTTTTTAGTATCAGTTGTATTACTAGAAGATTGCTTTAGCGAAGTTTCTGATTTCGAGTTAGCACTTTTTAGAGAGTCAGATTTAGTGATCTCTAGAGCAGCTGAAGGCGGGGCAGGCACAAAAAAAAACTCTATCAGAGCTGGCCAAAAATCTGCATACGCATTGCACTTAATGCACTGAATCTTTGGTTGAAACCGATCAACGTTTTGATCACAAATGCAAGGCATTTTTGATTAACTCTTTCCGGCGCACTACTAGAAATCACTAAAAATTAAACACAGATAATATTTAATTTTATTCATTTGAGGTATTTATTGAAGTAAATATAAAAAGAAAAAAATTATCCTTGCAGGATTCTGTGCAAGGATGTGGTACTATTTTTATACCACCGCAGATAATGTGCACGGTTGATTTATGAAATTCATTGAAGCAGGATTTCGTTTTGCTGAGACAAATTGGCACATTGCAAGTAGAGAACATCCACTGAGTCCTTCTTTGATGACCCGACGTGCTGCAGTGCGCACATCTACGTAAAGTGGTCCTGACTGGTTTGTGAGATGATGAGCATCGTGTTGCTGCATGCTTTCGATAATATCACTAGGCCCCTGCTTCGCGCCAGCAAATCCTTCTGGTGGTTCCGTAGAATTTTGCTTACTCCACTTGAGTGACACAAACAGTTCATCGTTAGTTTTTAGCGCAGCTAGAGGAACTTCGTTGTCGCTATCAAAGATTTCTTGTGAATTATGTGTTCTGTTACCCTTTAGTGCATTGCTTTCAACAATATGCACTCCCCCATTGTCGCATTCAATGATGCAATCAAAGAGCTCCTGAATGCTTTGTTCATCGAACTCCTCAACGCCTTCGACAATGGACTCAGCGTCTGATGGAACCTCTGCTAAATCAATTTCATCATCGATTGTTTCTAATATGTAGGAGATATCACTGACCTCTAGTTTATTTGC
>JAPVRG010001642.1:0-14593 GCA_029783565.1 Rhagoletis cerasi
GGTCCCACATAGCTCGCGTTGCACCCGATCGCAGCGTGGCCCTGTAGGCGACATCTTTTTTCTCTGCAGCCTCGTGACATTCCTCATCGTACCAGTTGTTCTTTCGGGCTCGCTGAAATCCGATTACTTCTTCGGCGGCGGTACTTAGTGAGCGGGAAATGTGATTCCCCTGCTGGCATATGTCGGTTTGTTGAAGAGTGCTCTCAGAGAGCAGGTGTGAGAGTCGAGTGGCGAATAAATTGGCCGTCTGTTGTGATTGCAGCTTTTCGACGTTCAGCTTTCCTTGCATTGTTGGACGCACATTTTTTGCTGCACAGAGGCCTGTGCGTATCTTGGCTGCAACAAGATAATGGTCCGAGTCGATGTTTGGCCCTCGGAGTGTACGTACGTCTAAAACACTGGAAGCGTGCCTTCCGTCTATCACAACATGATCGATTTGGTTTCTCGTTTTCCGATCTGGAGACAGCCACGTTGCTTGCTTACGAACTTATAAATACATACATACGGTGGACGACAAAAGTCTACATACAGAGAATTTTTCACAATGTATGCAAAGTTTCTTGTTTTAATTTCTTTTAACTAATTTTTTATAAAAATTTAGTTCATACTACAACAAAATACACACAAATAGAATCTCTAAGCTTTTCGTAAAACTCAGGAAAATTCTATAAATTTTCATAAAAGTTTGCAACTTTCTAATCAGATTTTTTGTGTATGCAGTTTTATAGCCCATTCAATTCTAATATAACAGTGCAAGTTTCAAGTGGCTACAAAATTCCGTTGATTTTTGGCAATTTTTTTTGTTGACGGTGTTGTGCATTTTCTTCCATATAAAAAAATTTTCGAGCATCCTTTGTATGGAAGTAACCTTATGCCACTGTCAGCAAAATATAAAAAATCAACGGAATTTTTTACAAACTTCAGACTAAAAGCCAGTTTCACGAAAGAAATTTAAGTGAAAAATAATTTTTTTTCTGTATTCCATATTAAATTCAAGTAAAAAAAAAAATTTTCACTTAAATTTCTTTCGTGAAACTGGCTTTTACACTTTGCTACAAACTACAAATCTGCATAATCAAAATTTTTCTAAAAAATCTGATTACAAAATCGAAAACTTTTATACAAATTTATTGAATTATCCTGAGTTGTGCGAAAAGTTTAGAGATTCTATTTGTATCTATTTTGTTGTGGTATGAACTACATTGCATACATTGTGAAAAATTCTCTGTATGTAGACTTTTGTCGTCCACTGTATGTATGTATAATAATAATAATAATAATAATTTGGCGCTTACACATATGTTAGTGTTTGGCCGAGCTTCTCCTCCGATTTGTGGCGTGCGCCTTGATGTTGTCACACAAACCTCCGAGGGTACTTCTGCCATGAAAAAGCTTCTCACAAAAATACAATCGCCGTTCGGAGTCGGCATAAAACTGTAGGTCCCTCCCCTTTGTGTATGTATGTATACTGCCGAAAAAAAGTATTGGCACAGCGAATTTTGCACAATATATGCAACAATTTTTATTCTAATACTTTTCCGGTAGATTTTTATAAAAATATGGTTCATTCTACAACAGAAAACATAAAAATAAAATCTCTAAACTTTGTGCAAAACTCAGGAAATTCAATAAATTTGCGTCCAAATTTACAACCTTCTAATCAGATTTAAAAAAAACTAGGTATACAGTTTTGTAGCCCATTAAATTTTAATACAACAAAGTGCAAGTTTGAAGTTGCTAGAAAATCGCGTTGATTTTTGGCAATTTTTTCACGCATTTTCTTCCATACAAAGTATTTTCGACTTTTTTTTTGTATGGAAAAAATTAATAACACCGTCCGCCAAAAAAAAAAATCTAAAAATCTACACGATTTCCTAGCAACTTCAAACTTACACTTTGTTTTATTAAAATTTAATGGGGTACAAAACTGTATACATAACTAGAATTTTTTTTTTTTAAATCTGATTAGAAAGTTGCAAATTTGGACGCAAATTTATTGAATTTTCCTGAGTTTTGCACAATGTTTAGAGGTGTTATTTTAATATTTTCTGTTGTAGAATGAACCATATTTTTATAAAAAAATTGCCGCAAAATATTAGAATAAAAATTGTTGCATATATTGTGCAAAATTCGCTGTGCCAATACTTTTTTCCGGCAGTGTACATATGAATGTACGTACACAACGGCACTATATTTTGGCCTCGCATTTTAAAAGCCATCATATTTCTTTCCATCTACATACATACATACATCTAATTTTTCTTCCTTTTTTCTTCAACAGATATTATACATGGGAAACTTTTCCAAAACAATCGTTTTCTGGAGATCGATTATGCTCAAGGACGCGACATTCCCCCGGGCTATACCAGTAAAATCGCTCAAACTCTGCAACAGTGGGTGGATTCGTGTAACACCATTTCCAATTGCATTGATGTGCAAATAACGCGTGCCAACTTTGAGAAGGCTAAGAGCTTGAAAAACAAGGAGCATATTGAACAAGAGGTGAGTACTCGTACAATGAACACACACCTGCAAATGATGATGAGCTTTAAAATTTAGATTACTTTTCGCTTCACTCGAACGTCGTACGTAACATTTCATCGGCGTCTGCGATACAAATTCTTATTTTATTTTATAAAATTATTTGCCAAATCTTTTAGTTTTACTTTTATTTGTGTGCGCAAACAAGTCTCCCGCCACATACGAGGGCGCGCCGATAAGTACTTAAGCTACGAAAGAAAAATTAAAATTTTGGAAAAGTGGCTATTTATTTCTCAACATAGTCTCCTCTAAGCTCGATACACTTGACCCGGCTATGCTCCAATTTCTTTAAGCCGTCTGAAAAATAAATTTTCTCGAGGTCTGCGAAGTAGGCCTCCGTGGCGGCGATGACCTCCTCATTCGACTCATTTTTCTGCCCGGTGTGTGACTTTTTCAAGTTTGGAAACAAAAAGAAGTCGCATGGCGCCAAATCTGGAAAATACGTTGGATGGGGCAGCAGTTCGTAGCCCGATTCGACCAATTTGGCAGTGGCTCTGAAGTGGTCTTACGGTTGCGCTTGTTGTCCGGAGTGAACAAACGCAGCACCCATCGCGCCGACAGCTTTCTCATGCCCAAAATTTCATGCAGGATATGGCGCACGCGGTCTATTGAGATGCTTACTGTCTCAGCTATCTCGCGCACCTTCAATCGGCGGTCTGCCAATACGAGGTCGTGGATTTTCGACACGTTATCCTGCGTAGTAGCCGTTTTCAGGGCACGTGGGCGTGGTTCATAAAAAAACCGACATGCGACCACGTTGAAACTCGTTAAACCTATTTTTGACGGTCGCCATCAAAGGAGAAGCATCTAAGCGCTCTTTGACTTCGCAGCGCGATTTCTCTTCCAGAAACAAGAATTGAATCACCGACCGATATTGACTCTTTCCATTTTTCTAAAATCCGCGGACACGCCCGCTTCCACGGCTGAAATTATGACAGTAGCCGTCTACGAGAATGTACGACACGATAGTCAATTTCTCTTGCGATTATGGTGTCATCGGGCGGAGAGGCTAAGTACTTATCGGAGGGCCCTCGTATGTATGTACTTAGAATTATGCATACAGCAGCACAAGCACAAGATTAATAATTCTAATTTATTTTGCGCCTTTTACTCACGCTCCTCACTTTTGTTTATTCCTTCTTATTGTTGTTTTATTTGCAGATAATTAATTTGAAAAAAGTTTTGAAGACCCAAATCACCGAAAACGATGATTCTATGCAAGTCGATACTCGCGAATCATCCAGCATGGATATACGCAGAAAGCCTTTCAAGACGAAAATTTCACGTCTCCATCATGCCCCAATGGGTAAGTTGACAGGCGTGGCCTCGTCCTCTGCGGACGCAGCCAGTGGAAGTGGTGGCTCTTTAGGCGGAGCAGCTAGCAGTGGTGGCACAAACGTTACTATGGCCGCGGCAAACACCACCACATCGTGGCTAAAATCACTCACGCAATCTTTTGATAAGGAATAGGTGATGAGAAGAAGTAGCAAGCGAGAGAGGGGAGCAGCGGCGACTTGTCTATGCCATCAAAAACAAGTTTGTAACAGCTAAACATATTTTCGTTTACACGCGAAGCATCGTGGCCCTTCATTCATTTACGTACATGGTCCAGTAGCTACGTTTGATGGCTTGCCAAGCGCGCATGGAAATACATACTTACATAGAAAACAACCGCGACGACAGCGAAGTATCCAACGCTGGCAGGATAGCAGCACCTCACAAAATTTCATTTAATTAAGCGGCTTCATTTTCATTATTTTGACTGTAGAAAGTTTTAAATTGTTTTCGTAGGCTTGCGATGATTACTCTCATTTTCAGTTTTATCTTCATTTCCCTACTTCGCTCTTGGTTGGCTTCTTACACTTCATGTTTTCATTAGGCAAGGTTCATGATATTTAATTTCAGTACGTTTTTTTTTCAGTTTTATAGTTAATAGGTTTGTTTTGCTGCTACTTATTCGGTATCGTCAAGCACTAAATTAAAAATGAATTGAGAAAAAAAAAACTATTTACATATACATCCATATGTACATACATATACTTATGTTGCTTTATACTTCGCTCTTCAATCAACTGCATTCTTATCTAATTTACCTTTTTCTTTTATTTACTTTTCGGTTTTGCACATCCTTCACGACTAACCAAAACACAAAAACACATGCCGAACAAAATGCAGACACGCAGCTGTACGGAGCCAATCATCGTCCGTTGCCAGCGAAAAAGCCTGAAGTTCCATCTGGTAGCATGAATCACCTGAATTGACTTAACGTCCATGTCCTGAAATTGTGTAGCAAGCCGTTCAATTCATCACTTCAAAATTTCATAATTCAGCGAAGAAATCTATTATCTCAACAGTTTTTGTCAATCAAATTTAGTCATTTGGTCGATCACATCTACCTACATATGTACATCTATCTATTCAGCTTCATCAAACTGCTGCCTGATTTCATCTCTGTTTAACTTTCTTTAAAAAATGCTGCGTTATAATCAATTAAAAAACTTGGAAATTCATAACTCTTGTCAAAATAAAATAAAAACAAAATATAAATTCTTTCTTTAATATAAAATTGACTATAGGAAGTTAAGCGAGGTCATTAAGGAATAGAGGTAAGTAAATATATATAAGTTTATTTTCTGTTAAAATATTTGCATATTTGCTGCTGTTGTTGTTATTGTAGCGGAACTTCTGAGCCTAGGGTATAAAGCTAGTCCCCCAATCGTTGTCGTCCAGCTGAACTAACCGTAGACCTAGGAAATGTGTTTTTTCTACGGGTTCGGACCAATGGGTAAAGCGATATTAGCTGACGGAGTAAGTCAAGAGGTGGTTGCTTGCTGTTAGATGGAGTGCCTTCACAAGTCGGGCATATTTTGTGGTCTAGTCTGGATAAATAGAACTTTAACCTACTGCTTCGTAAGCGATGGGTGGTGGTTGAGCTCCAATGATGGCATTTATGTGGCGAGGTTTTTTAAAGGTTAGGCTGGTCTCGCGATGAATGTTGTTCGTTGCTTTACTTTACTGACACTTGTAGTTGTGCTCTAGGAGAAAAAGAGCAAGCTGTCAAAGGTAACCGCCACAACTTCCGGGTTATTAACCGTCAGTATTAGTGTGCCGTCAAATTGGAAGCCTAATTGCAGATTGACCTCTTTCATCCAGGTAGTGTAAAACTCCCTTCCGTGGCTTTGGATGTACAACTCCTGGTATTGTTAAACAGTAATCAAAAGAGGATACCATCTTGTGGGACCCCCGTTATAATCCTGTTCTTTTGATCTCTAAAGATTACCGACGACCATCGTCCACTCAGATAATTCGCCGTTTATAATACATAATAGTTCTGATCTAGTACTTTTCCTGTAAAAATGTCGAAACAGCAAAATTACTCTCTGGAGTGAGTAAAAAGAGAGTAACAACCAAAAAGTAGGGAACACAAAAAAAATTTTTTCCAGTAAAAACGTCAAACAGTTTTCCTTCAAAAAAAAAAACCGTAAAAATGGTAGGCAATAAATTAAGTTTCGTTATTTTTTAATTGTTTTAATGAAAATTTTATTGAAATATAAGCTAAATGATATATCTTGCGGGATACTTTTAAAATAAATGTTTACTAAGTTTAAACAAAAGACAAAAAATTTAAACTTAACAAGGTGTCCCAGAAGTAACCTGCCAAACTTGAGGAGAAAGTAGGTTGTGAGCCCCCTGAGAAGCAAAAGTTTTTCACGTAAAGTCACCGTTTTTGAAATTTTTTATTTTTTTGATTTAAAAAAATCGGACGTTTTCATGTATTTTCACAGCATGTAAATTAAAACAAAAAATTTTAATTAAAAAAAAAATAAAAAACAAAAAATTTACATGCAGTTAAAGAAAGTATTTTTTAAATTAAAAAAAAAAATTCAATATTTCAAAAACGGTGACACTTTTACCTGAAAAATGTTTGCTTATCAGGGAGCTGATCTTAGTACTTTTTAGTGAAAGTCGCTTTGATGTAAAAAGTAGTTTGCCAAAGAGGCAAATTGAAATTTGCTAAGGGAGCTTTAGATGGCAATTAGAGCATGTCATCATGCAAAATGATCAAAATATACTTTATTATTTTTCGCTATTAAATTGAAAACATACCATTTTTGTTTACTTTTGTGCAACAGCTGATCGCTTAACACTTTTCATGATTTTACGGGAAGAAAAAATTCTGGTAAAATCTGGCAACTTCATTCTCTACAGAACTCTCCAAAAATCGCTCTCATTTAAAGGATTTTGGAGTACTGCAACATTTTTCCTGTAACTTCGTGTAAAAACCTGTAAGTTAATGGAGTACAGAAACAGAACAAATAAGTTTACCATACACAGATATTGAAATGAGAACTTGTACCTAAACATACCTAGAGCATTGAAAATTTATCAGCAATGTAAGATAAAAATGCACCATTTTATATTCGTTATTACACAAAATTATATTTGCATACAGCGAATCACAAGAAATTTATTCAATTCACTTAAAGTAACCATAAATTATCGTAACATTTTCTGCTGTTTTTGAAAACTTTCCACGTCGTCCATCCACACATCTTAAATATCAATCGCATTAAATTTCGATTGCTTTCAAAGTAGTTAAACTGCTCATTAGTATTTCGCAGAATAAGCGCCTGTATTATCCGCACGATAAACGCCGCTACCGTCTGGATGGTAGACACCTTGCGCCTCTAAAAATATCAAATGGAATACAAAAGCAATCAAAATTTCAATAATTTCAGCTGCTGACTTCAAATTCAAATCAGGCGTCACGCTTTCCACGCACACTTTCCTGCCAGCAACACCCGCACCAAGAAGCAATATTTTCATGCTACTAGCAATTTTTATTACCTTGCGATGGATCATAATTGCCGCTGTTGTCTGGCACCCATGCTCCACTATTGTCCGCCACATAGCGCCACTTCAGATCATCGTGATAGACGCCCAAGCCATCGGGCGACCATTTACCTTCCTCGCCAGTCGGGTGATAATCGCCAGTGTTGTCTGCCACATATTGCCCAGCATTGTCGACCACATAACTGCCTCTTAAATCAGACGTATATAAGCCCTCGTTCTCGTCCGTCTTTGTTGGCCTGCTGCTACGCTCAGCACAATTGATTTCCACAACCAACACTAACAACAGCAACAGCACAGAAGTCGTCTATAAAATTAAGTTGCATGAGCGCGATTCACTGACATAATAACAACAACAACGATTCGTATTGTAATAATCACCATTTTCAAATATCCCTGCATTGTATTTGTATTTCACTTGTTTGCCTTTTGATTGGTTTGACTTGGTTATTGCTCTCGCCGTTTAATTGATTCGTCTACTAAAGCCTTCGAACAATGAAGCTTTTGCTTTTATACCTGTAATGAAAACGTGAGTCTGCGAGAACGTATGCAAGTTTATATGCACGGGCGGTAGATATGTAAGATAAGGTTCGTCCTCTTAAAAAAAAAAGAAACAAATACGAAACTAACCTGTTATTGATAAGGCCGTAAAAAACTTACCATTTCTAGCGAAAGGGATGCAAAAAAGCCGTAACAGGGTTTTTAAAAACAAATTTTTTTATTTGTATTTGCTAAAAATTAGTTTTTGAGAATTTAACGAGTAATTTTGCTTACCCAAACTGTGGCGCTCAAATGCATTTCACTCAAAATCTCACCTCCATTCATTGGCATTAGAGCATAAAGCTGTCGCGTTGTAAATAGTTAACCCTACAAGGCATTGGCAGGGTCAATGGAACTCTACAATTAGTATTTAAATATAATTTGAATGATTTTTCATTATTTAAGATTCCAACTTTTAAATACAAAGTCTACATTTTAAGAGAACTGCAGAAGGATATATTTCCAAAGGAGGTGGCCGCTATAGAGGAGACAATCGACTTTCTACGTGACAGTGGAATACCGATTAGAGGAAAAAGTATTTACTCTGACAGCTTAGCAGCAACTAGAGCTGTAGGACTGTTACGGGAATGCCTGACCTCTCTCCTGGTCACCTTGGGCTACTTTCAAATCATGTTCAGGTTGTTCCTATGGCAACCTGTGGACTACTTCTGGGCAGATAAGATCGGCACAGCGAGCGCTGCGCAAAAATTTCGACATGTACAAGTGCAAAGCTCTACTCGCGAGTAGTCAATCGACCGGACTAAATGATCTTCTTCAGGCGGACAAGCGCCAACTCTGGCTTCAATCAAGGCTCCTGACTATGCACTATCCAGTAGGAACCCGTGTAGTGCGACTTAATATCGTTTCGGGCCGCCTATTGCGTGCCACAAGTGTTGGCACAGTTGGACAATATGAGAAATGCCAAAATGAGCCTCTCGCGAGGTTATCACCTGAGCTTACTTAACATTACCACCACAGTTGCCCCTGTATTTACTGAATACGGCTGGTGTAGAGAGAATAATTCGGTAAAAAGCGGTATTTCGAGTTTCATCCGTGCCGTGCTCAACAAATAAAAACCAAATTCAAAAGCCAGATGGAACTGCACAGCTGCAAGATAAGTCCAACGCTGGTCTCTTGACAACTTCGAAACCGAACCCGTCTCTAATGCGCTACCGGAAACACGCAGCCCCTCGTATGATGTATAAATATGTTGGAGCGGCGCAATCAAAATGACATACTTATTCCGTTCATGTGCTTAAGCATAACCGGGCACTTGACATTTCATAGGACATCACCATGCTAAAAATACCAGTCGCTAGCATGGAAAAAGGATGGAAGACGAACTAGTTGAGCTGAAAAAGCTCACTAGTAGAATTCTAGTTCCCAACTAGCAGCTTTCCCTGCAGGAATGTCTGACCTCTATATCAATTGCGTCGGAGTACTTCTTAATAAGGCTAGTTTGGGTGCCAGAACACATTGACATCGCGGGAAACTGCGTGGCTGATGACCTGGCAAGAAAAGGCACCCTTGAAATGTTATCACCAGATAAGGAGCAACTACGTACGCCTCTGACCTCCTGCGGTACACTCTTGGACGGTTGGACCTCGTGTCAGCTTAGCGAGCGCAGGACTAACACAAGGAAAAGCGTAATTGCCAGATCCTTCTGGCCTGGGGTGGACCGCGGGCGGTCAAAGGAGCTCCTTAAACTTGTACATGACATTTCGTCGGCGGATGAACAGGAGCTGCTTGCCTCCGCGGCGAATAACATTTCGGGGCACGCTCGAGAGGGAAACGCCCCAAGGGTTGCAGGTATACGTTTATTTAAGGCCTATTAGTTTAACGCAGTCACGAACAAGAAGTGCTTTTTCTCGGTGCATACCTATACAAAATCTGTCGAAAGCTATAACACGATTTCCCCGCGGGATATGTTTTGGTCGTGAATGGTCTACTTGCCATTTGGATATTAGAGTCAAATTATAGGACACAAAGCTCGCTGTCATGCTGATCTGATTGATATAAAGTCACGAAAGTTGTCTGTGGTACCCTTGGGTCATTGATAGTAGGTACTTGGCCAAGCATTCCGAAATTAAGCAGACTATGAACTTCAACTTCAACTTAAGTGCTGAGCAAAATAGTATGCTCTTTTCTGAGCGAGATCTCGAAATTTGATGAGCATTTTGACGGTTGCGGGACGTCATTGCCTGTTCAAAGGCAAGGCGAATTCATATAAGGTGGTGTTACTAGATCGGCTGATTTCAAGGCGAATTTGTTCTGATTGTCAAAATTATGTGTTCGTTGTAAATTTGTTTGGTACATTTTGTGCATGTAATTTGTTAGGGTAGTTTTTGTTTTTGTGCTGCCGCTATCACCTTATATGAATTAGCCTTGTTCAAAGTATTTCGCATATGTTTCATAGCTAAGGGTTAAGCTTATCTGCGCCAACCTGCAAGTGTTAATTTTTTCGCAAAGCACAAAAGTCGACACTTTCTTTGACACCCAAATTTCTCGTTTCGCTTTTAAATTTGTGTATTAATTAATTTCATCTCATTTGCTGTTAGAGAATGTTGTAATTTTTTATGAATGCGTCTCACGGCCTTAGATTTCTGCTTTGCCCGCACCAAGAACAAGCGAAGCGCAGTTGAAAAGCAAGCAAAACAGAACTCTTTCCATGTCGTTGACAATTTCTAGCGTTCTGCAACTAATTTGCATTAATTTTAAAACAAGTTGCATGCGAACTGAGTCAAGTGTTATACTCATATTAAAAAATAATTAATAAAATGTTGATAAGGCATTTTTTGTAGGTAAAATTGTTCTTAATTAAGTTTTTTTTCATTCAGATTTCGTTGACATTCGGCAAGCAGCTGTATCAGGGGGTTTTTGCTCTTATTTTTGTTTTGTTGCAACACATAATAGTTGTTTGTTTTATATTTGTGCGACACCAATTTTTATGTGTTTGAAAGTGAAAGCAGTGGCCGACTCGCAAAGAATTCATCGGTTTAAAAAGTAATTAAAATTAAAAATAACCTCAAAAATCAATTAAGGCGCTAACGGAAAAAAATAAAATAAAGAAACGCAGATTTTGATGGTACCGTTACTATTCCGTTCGAGCAATTTTTTATGTCTTACAATAATGTTCATATTTCTTGTGCGCCTTTTCTAGATTAATTTCGCCTAACACGTTAACGTACTCATAAAGCATTCTGCAAACAAATTAAAACAAAAACATTTCAAGTTGCTTGAACCTCTGCACATACCAAGGACACATTAGGCATTCATATTTATGCAGCGCCAAAATATACCTACGTACGTACATACCTTCGTCTGAGAATAAATATGTATGTATTGTGTATTTGTAATGATGGTTATAGCTCAGCTGCAGTAATAATGACAAAAAGAGGAAAGTTAAACGAAAATCAAACCCGTAAGGCCACAAAATTTCATCTGCTAAATATTTACACTCATAAATTGGCCTAAAACGAGTTTGTAAAGCAGATATTGAAGAAAAAAAAATGCAGAAAAAGCGCTTTGTTATTTATCTGTTCTTTGACAATGCATTTTTAAACTGAATTTAATATTGGATAATCAATAATATTAATTGCTATTTAATGTCTGTTCATTGGATTTATTCCCGTATGTAATCGCTTATCTCCATGTAAACCTTCATAATTATCATTTCGGCACGTAAATAAAATTTGAATATTTTGATTAATTTTGAACTCATTATTAAGTGTTTTGAATTGCAAAGTTTAGGAAAAATGTAACGGTAATACCCAAGGTTAGGTGTCATTTGAGCACAAAAGACCTGGTGAACCATCCGAGATACACATACATATATAGTGGTAAGTAGGCGATGCCACGCCCATTTTCAAAAGATCTATAATAATCTTGTTTATTGCTAAGAGTTTATTACAAAATCGATTTTGAGTGAATTAGCTTCAGCAGTTAC
Organism: Rhagoletis cerasi; assembly: GCA_029783565.1. Classification (NCBI taxonomy): domain Eukaryota; kingdom Metazoa; phylum Arthropoda; class Insecta; order Diptera; family Tephritidae; genus Rhagoletis; species Rhagoletis cerasi. The sequence continues at coordinate 11,879 of JAPVRG010001642.1, forward strand.
CCATTTATCGCAGGTTTCGTATTTCTGTAAATAACCGTTATATGGGAGTTGGGTGTGGTTATTGCGCGATTTCAAAAACGCTCAACAGATTCCATAGTTAGACTCGAAGCAATGTTCATACCTTATTTGGTGGGGATTGGTGAAGGGGCTACTGAGAAACAGCATCTGATCATAAGAGGGCGGAGTTACTCCCATTTTCAAAAAATTTCATAATTTTCTTATTTTATGCTGAAACTTTACTTACTAATTTAAAAAAAATGCAGGACAATTTTCCAATAAGGAACCAGACTTTGAAAAAAACAAAATATTAGGGGGTTAGAGGGGGTCCCCCTGATTCTAAATCTGAAGGCCCCCACCCTCCGGAGGCTTATAGTTTTTAAGCAATTGGCATTTAAAGTTGCAAAAAATACCAAATTATACCTCACTTTTTCCTTTGTACACCAATGGACCTGAAATGTCGGTGCTGCCATACATAACAAAAAAAATGCCGAAAAACACAAAACTGAAGCGATAAAAAAATGCTCATATCGCGCGATTTTTTATTAAAAATTTCAATTTATCGAAGTATCGTTTTTATAAAAAAAACCGCAGTCGAATATTTTTAATAGAAAATCGCGCGATTTTTAATTAAAAATTTTCTTTATTAAAGCATCGATTTTATAATAATAAGCGCCACAGCAGGAAATTTTTTATTAAAAATATTTATTATTTATCGAAGTATCGATTTTTATCATAGAAGCGCCACAGGCGAAAATTTTTAATGAAAAATCACGCGATGTTTAATTAACAATTTTTATTATTTATTAAAGTATCGATTTTATAATAAAAAGCGCCGCAGGCGGATATTTGTAATAAAAAATCGCGCGTTTTTAATTAAAAATGTTCATTATTTATCGAAGTCGATTTTTGTAATAAATAATGAAAAATGTTAATAAAAAATCGCGCGATTTTTAATTAAAAATTTTCATTATTTATTATTATTATTTCGCCGCAGGCGAAAATTTGTAATAAAAAATCGCGGGATTTTTAATTAAAAATTTTAATTATTTATAAAACGCCGCAGGGAAAATTTATAATAAGAAATTGCGCGGTTTTTAACTAATAATTATAATTATTTATCGAAGTATCGATTTTCATAACAAAAAGCGCCGCATGCGAAAATTTGTAATAAAAAATCGCGCGATTTTTAATTACAAATTTTCGATACATATCAGTGTTGATTTACTAAAAAAAATCGCGCTATTTTTAATTACAAATTTTCGATATTTATCGAAGTATTGATTTATTAAAAAAAAGCGCCACATAACTCCTTTTTGCGTTGGCCGCGCTTTAATAAAAACCCTTATTTGTTATGTATTTACTTTTAAAACGTATGGCAGCACACATTTGCTCTTAGTGTCAGCCATTGTTATTTCTGTTTGTTTGTGAAAAGTGCTAAAGTTTGTAAACAAATTTATAAACGCGTTTTTCTTAATTAATTGAGGAATATATATACATATATTAAAAGTATAAAATACGCACTTGAACATTGCGAATATAGTATATCACACAAAATATATTGATATGTGACATTTTGTACAAAAATTTGTGGGTGGTAGTGGAGATTTACTAACAACAAATTGATAAAATAATATTAGCAACTATATTGTGAGAGTGATAAATTCATGTAGATGAGGCCTCCCCCAACATCCTCACCAAGTTTCATGACGAAATTCCTTATACTTTCGCTGAAATTTCGATTGGTTCCGGGTTGGAAAGCCAACCCAAAATGCATCCAGTATTTACGGAAATATCGTAGTTTTTTAATTTTTCCAAAATACCGTTATATGGGAGGTGGGCGTGGTTACCATCCGATTAGGCCCATTTTCAATACCAATCAACATTGCAAAAAGGGAAACCTACATACAAAATTTCGTTCAAATATCTCACTTTTTGACGGGCGGACGGACAGACAAATATGGCTTAATCGATTTCTCTTTTCATTCTGAGCATTTTGGTATATATATGACTATAACGATCTCGATTCCTTTAAGCTGTTACAAACAACCGTTATGCGAACAAAGTTATAATACCTTTGGGCACAAGTGCGCTCGGGTATACAAATAAGGGTATTTTTGCCATTTAGAAAAAGCCTCACCCCCTATGGTTAACATTTAAAAAATTTTTCCTCCCTCCGCATGCATTTTTGGATCACCCTAATGTACAAACATAACGTAGGCGTACCAAAACCGTGGCAAATTTAATGTTTTCATTTTATGGTGTAATTTCAATGCTTTCTGTGCATGTATTTATTACACAAACATTTACATATGTACATATATGTACATATACGCAAACAATAATTCTGGCGGCTTTTAACAACAGTTCATAATCGAACATGCAAACCCGCCTAAAAGTATATTTCGTTCGATGAAAATTTCCATTGCCAATTAATAAATACCACAGAATAAAAGCAAACGCAGGCATACATACATTCACATACATACACAGGCGGCAGTAGCTACCCTGCAGGGAAAGCTATTAGTTGTGCACTAGAATGCTACCAGTTTGCATTTCAGCCCAACTTCTATTCTTTTTTAATGTTAGCGACTGGTATTTTTAACCTGGCGGTGTGCTGCGAGAAATACTAGTACTTAGCATCATACCAGTTGACGGGATGGAATGGAATTGTGGCTGGCCGGAAAAACCATAAACAAATTTTTTCCAAGCACTCAG
>JAPVRG010001643.1:0-11848 GCA_029783565.1 Rhagoletis cerasi
CAAAAGAGAATAGAAAAAACCAAAGCAAAGAAAGGGAGGAAATGAAGGAAGAAAATAAAATAACAACAATGAACTGTCAAATCCAATTAAGAATATGCCGAGTAAACGGGGTAATAGCAGTTTCCCACGGCACCGTCAATTACTTCGTTCGCTCACCCAATTACTGTCATGAATTACCCCATTCACAAGGCACATTCTTAATTCGATTTGTCAGTTCATTGTTGTTTTTTTATTTTTTCCTTCATTTTCTCCCTTTCTTTGTTTTGAGTTTTTCTATTATCACCCGTTTTACATTATTCAACTAGTTGAAAGCAATTCTTGTCCATTCTCTTTTGTGTTCCCTATTTGCTTTCACACGTTTCAATTTAGTTGAATTCAAGTCTTTGGCTTTTTAAATAGGAAATAACGAAAATGGCAAAAGGAAGACAGAAAATTGAAACGAGTTGACGGTACTGACGCATGTGTACTTGTCACCCCCTCTCTTCCATAACCGAGCAGAATTGAATTCAGCACTTGAACTGTGTGGACCATTAAAAGCACAAAATATTCTAGATATCTTTGGTTAAAATAAAGTTATTTCCCTTACACTCTGTGTTTTCCATGCATTGAGGATTTGAATAGTTAAATGTCAAGTAATTTTGAAGAAATCTATCCACATTAGCTCGGGTCCAATACTTTTGGTGTAAAATCCTGTAAAAATGTCAAACAGCAAAATTACTCTCTGAAGTGAGAAACAACGAAAAGTACATGAACGAAAAAAGCATGTTTCCTGTAAAAACATCAACCAGTGATCGCTTGTCACTTTTCATGATTTTGCCAAAAGAAAAAGTTCGGGTAAATTCTTGCAACTTCATTCTCTACACAACTCTCCAAAAATCGCTCCCATTTACAGAATTTTGGAGTATGGGATAATTTTTGCTGTAAGTCGCCTTTCAGACACGTCAAGTCCGTGAAAGCAATTCTCGTTCATTCTCTTTTGTGTATTCTATTTGCTTTCACACGCGTCAACTTTATTGAATTCAAGTTCTTCGTACTTTAAGTGGGAAGCAACGAAAAGATCAAAAGAGACAGGAAAACTTGAAACGGCTTGACGGTACGGAGGTATCTGTTCTCTTCCCCTCTCTTCTCTCCACCGCCCACGAACGAGCAGACATGAAAGCAAGACTTGACCCGTCTGAAAGGCGACTAACTTCCTGCAAGTTCATGGAGTACTGGATCAGAGCTATTTGCAACTCGGCTTGATCAAAGAAAAGTTGGCTGCTTTTCACATTGGCATTTTGCTTCCGTTCTGTCAAAGCAATGGGAGAAATTGCCATCTCTTTCTTTTTTTCTTTCACCTACGTGTGAAGACATCGCGTATTTCACGTCGGTGTAAATTAAACTAATTATTTCGTGAAAATGGTGAGTTAATAAATTGTAATCGTGCAAAAAGTAAGCCCGCAATATTTCAGTGCCAGTAAATAAAGTGAAATTTTGCAATACATGCTATCGATGCTTTGGAAATTATGTGATTGAATGTCGCCTTATAAATTGTTTTTATACAATCCCATAGGGTTTCGTCAAAGTAGTCAAGAACAAGCAGTACTTCAAGCGCTACCAGGTCAAATTCCGTAGGCGTCGTGAGGGTAAAACTGATTACTACGCCAGAAAACGTTTGATCTTCCAGGACAAGAATAAGTACAACACACCAAAATACCGTTTAATTGTACGTCTGTCCAACAAGGATATCACCGTACAAATCGCCTACGCCAGAATTGAAGGTGATCGTGTTGTCTGCGCTGCCTATTCCCATGAGCTGCCCAAGTATGGAATTAAGGTTCGATATTAAAAAAAGGCTATTGATTATCTCAAAATTGAGGTTATGTTATTGAGTTCACTATTAAATTTTTCCTAGGTGGGTTTGACCAACTACGCTGCTGCATACTGTACTGGTTTGCTGGTCGCTCGTCGTATTCTGAACAAATTGGGTCTAGATACCCTTTACGGTGGTTGCACTGAAGTTACAGGTGAAGAATACAACGTGGAACCTGTCGATGATGGTCCAGGCGCTTTCCGTTGTTACTTGGATGTTGGTCTTGCACGTACAACTACTGGTGCTCGTGTATTTGGTGCCATGAAAGGCGCTGTTGATGGTGGTTTGAATATTCCACATTCTGTGAAGCGTTTCCCCGGTTATAGTGCTGAGGACAAGAGCTTTAATGCTGATGTGCACCGCGCCCATATTTTCGGTCAGCACGTAGCCGATTACATGCGCACCCTTGAGGAAAACGATGAAGAGAGCTTCAAACGCCAATTCAGCCGTTACATCAAACTGGGAATCCGTGCTGACGATGTGAGTGTCCATACAAAATTTAATTGTAAATGTTCACGTCCATTTTCAAAATTACCGCTGTGTCTTGTTGCCCACGACACTGGCTGTGCCAAAAGTGGACCACATTAATTTCTAGGGACCTGTGTTCGAAGCTTATCATTTTTAATCAATGTGATAAGTTTCCTGTTATGGTTGCACATTGTTCAATTTAAGAAAAATTACTGAAATTGTGTACGAAAATTGGAAAAAACTTTTATATTTTTTTCAGCTTGAAACTATTTACAAGAAAGCCCACCAAGCCATTCGCGCCGATCCTACCCACAAGAAGAAGGAAACTAAGAGCGGCGGCGTGAAAAAACGGTGGAATGCTAAGAAACTCACGAATGAACAGCGTAAGGTCAAGGTCGCCGAACACAAGGCTGCCTACATTGCCAAGCTGAAGTCAGAGTCTGAGGCTTAAAAGCGCTCAAACGGACATGTGGGGAAAAACGTTCTCTTTAAACTATTATTATGTAAAAATAATAATATAGGATTTTATTTACAGTAAACAGCTTTCTTTTTTAATTTGTCGAAGGAACGTGGGAATATGTCGTCGCCATCAATGCAAAGGCCATAACTGACGAATTTCTTATATTATAGAAGCAAAAAAAAAAAAAACTAAAGTTTTTATAGGTAATGCATGCTGAGCTGTTCTAAAGATGGTAATAATTCTCTGTGTAACGGAATATATATAAGACCGCATTTTCTAAAAAATATCAAAAAGGACTGTATGGAGGGTAATTTATTTTTACGTACACACATGCAAACTGGAATTTCGAAAATGTACTACGCGTGTACTTGGCCAGAATGGGCCAATGGGATCGGCTGGCTTCAGAGACATTCTACAAAAAACTGATTTCAATTTTCAATGCTGTTCAACACTGCAAAAAAATGATACTACATTCATATAAAAGCTTTATTTTTAAAATATGTGACAATTACTTAATATGGGGTTTATAGTTATCCATCTTAGAGGTGAAATTAGATTATTGATGCTTGTCATAACAAACGGGAGTGCAAACATTTAGCAAATACGCAGAACGATACATTTCTTAAGCTTAAATAGCTAACAATAGTACTGAAGAGAAACTACATAATAACCGCCAAAATAACGTAAGCGACATTTTTTTTTTTAATTTTCTTTTTGATGCAGAAATGTTCGTAGAGCATCTAGATGCATTTCGGCCTCAAAAAGAAAATTTTGAAAAAAATGTCGGTTACGTTATTTTGGCGGTTAAGGCTCCATATATTATTTACCCTTAGTAAAGTAGGAATATTTTACAAGTAATTACAGAATGTTGTGCTTATAAAGTCTTCGCGATGTATTTTTTTTTACGTAATTCGACTGATGCACTAGCGGCACGCGTAAACTACAGAGTATCACCAGACCTTCAACTATATTTTTTTTTTTAATTTGTCTTTTTTGATTTGGTCGTGCTTCGCAATATATATTTTATCTGAGCTGGTAAAATGTAAGAAATCATTTTGCAAATAACGAAAATCTTTCTCTAGCTTAGAGTGAGAAGCTGTTCCACTTTTTATAAAGTCACTTTTTGATATTGATATTTATAAGGAAAAATAAGAGTACATTGTTTCCGAAACGGCCGAACTATCGGTTGCATTTCTACCCGATTCTATTCACTGAAACGTAAGCTTACCAAGTCCAAAAAGGCACAGAAAAGTCGAAAAGTCAAAGGTATGAAACCTTTCACTAACGTCAAATTCTACAGATTCATATTGATGTTTGTTTTGATTGAATACGCGTATGTGTTGTTTTCATATTTAAGTTCTGCAAAATATTTGAAGAAAATGAATTTGGGAACTTTTTCCTCTGCGGTAAAATTGAAAAATTGGAATCAGCTTTCACCTTAAGCTGTTAATAGGTTTCTATTGCAAAAGTAGTGCAAAGTCGTCATCTTTATTAAAATCGCTAGGATTGCAAAATTCGCAGTGTTCATCTTCGATCCCGCCGGGAACACAATTAGTATGGTAGACATGACCACATAAGAATACGACGACATCATTGAGAGGCGCAATGTTTGCGTTCATACTAAGTACAGAACGATTACATGTTAAGCAACGCTCAGAGGATGACACGTACCGACCTCGATTTTGCGTATTAACTACTTTGGCATGTTGGTCATAATAGAATTCTAGTTGGATCTGTTGCGCGCATTTACGAATTTCCACCTAAATTATAAAATGCATTTTTCATTTTGCCGGCTTATCTACGTACATATGCATAAATGTACATACCTGTAAACGATAGTCCCATAAAAGCTTAACGACAGCATCGCGAAGACCGGGAATTTTTTGGCCAAGTTTAATTTTTTCAACAACTGCGACAGGATCGACATAATCTGTGGAAAAGATAAATGGAATCGTTTTGCATGTATGTGTTTTCTTACGCCACATACGTACCTACTATACCGTCCAGGAGTTTGAGTACAATGGCGGGCTCTTTGACTGATTCATCGATCAGTATGTTCCACAAATCCGAATCATTGTGTTCCTTACAGAATTCAATTGCCATTTCAATATCTTTTATCTAAACCAAATACATTCGTTCAGTTAAATCGGACATTTGATATTACAATAAGTTGCACTTGCCTTCTCAATGATGATATTTAATGCATCTATGGTATTACCCATTTGTCCCAACAAATATACCATTTCCGGGTAAAATAGCTCACGTTTGCATACATCCAAAGCCTCTTGCATAGGATATTGATTGGATCGTTTCAGAAACGGTAGCAACTTTTCTCGTTCGTATTTTGCATACAATTCCACCAGTTTCCAATGGTATTTACCACTTTTGTCGACTTTGTCCAAGGCATCCAAATACTGTAAAAGCCAATTTTTTAAAATGCAATCATTAAGGTATAAGGCATTTGCTCAGTCTCACCCAATATAAATACTCTTGATTTTGATCCAATTGCTGTACAACAATATCCGGTGATATTTGGTTTCTTTCGAATAGAACTTTAAAGGCACGCTCACGATCCAGTTGGATCAGTGGTATAATCATTTTATGTATAGCATCATAGAGATTATAACGCCGAATCATTTCGAATACATCTGAGTTTTGTAATCTGCAATTTAAGAGTTTTTTTGTCCTTAAAATTAAATTGCGAAAATTATTTCTTCGAACAACTCACTTCAAATACATTCTCAATGCACTTTCATAATCACGCTGATGCAAATAGAGTATTGCCAGTGCCTCTAATAACTCATTCGCATTCTGTTTGCGAAAATTGTCGTGTATTGCGTTTATGACTGCCGTGCAATTGTATAAATGTGATGGCCATTCTTTTATGAGATTCAAAAATCCCTTGACATCAAATTTCAAATACTCATATAGTACCATCTCGTATACATGAGGGTCAAGCTTACAGTCGTCGGAGGTAGGTAAATAAGCGCTAACCGAACGCAACTGTTGGCATCTCACAAATTTGAATACTTCTTCCTCCCAAAGTGATTTTTTGTTTCCCAAAACACGTAGACATAATTTAGCAGCATCGTCGAATTGATTCAGTGCGAGTAGGTGATTTATATACAGTCTATATGTAAGATGGAAATTTTTGAAGTTAGATCAAACAAACAAATTAAACAAAACGTGATGCATACTTGGCTACAGATAGTAACGACCAGCTTCCGCCATGTGTTGATATTACTTCCATTGCTTCTTCAAATTTGCTGTAAAATTTATTGAAGATTTTCATTTTTAAATGAAAATTATCGCTATAAAAGGATTAATAAGTGAATGTATAGAAAAAGCTCAGTTTATCAGAGAGTTACTAAACCATTTTTTACATCCTGTAACATTGTTTCCCCTTTTCGCACCAACAGGCGACGGAAGCTAGATGTTGCCACACGAACGTAATTACTTTCAATGTGGCACCACTGTTTTCACTTTGGCCATTAAAAAAATGAAAAATCGGTAACAAGTAGATTTCGCACATTTTCAATAAAAAAAAAAAAATAGCAATTAAAAACGTTGGTATGTGACACTTTTATAAATGAATTAACATTTTCAAGACAACATATGCGATTTTTCAGCCAAAGGCAAAATACACGCACATCAGTATCAGCATGTAGAGGCAGGCCAATATTTATTGGCACAGACTTGTACACACATCTGCACATGCATTCGAACAATCCAAAGGCTTTTTTAGGGGGCAGTAGGATAACAGCTTCACAATTATCCGTTCATCTGCTCGTTCGCTTACGACACGCAAAACAGAGCGTGAAAATGAAATAAAAAATGCCAGAGCTGTTTATTCACATAAAATGAAGCGCTTGAATAATCTGATAACACTCTTCACCGCAATGGTGGCCTTTTTCTTCGGCTGCTTCTTAAGTGGGATGCTAAATAGCGCAGAAAAGTGTTTGACTCATAAGAGCGGTGTCAGTCGGATGGAGCCACATCCGGATATTTTCTTGATGATATTGGTGGCTACAGCTCCACAAAATGTTAATCGGCGGCACAAACTGCGCCAGACTTGGTTGCGCCTTGGCCAGCCGCTTGAAATGCCTTACTACCCGGAAAACTTGATCTATGTGCCCAAGTATGGTGAGAGTGGTCATTTAATTATGGAGAGCGTGACGGATCAATCGAATCGTTTGGCAGCTTATCTTCATTGGATCGATAACAACCTAAATCACGAAGAATCATCACGGCGCCTTATAAAAGTGAAACATTTTTTTGCCGTTGGCACGGAAGGCATGTCCGCCGGATTACGTGCAGAGTTGGATAGAGAGCAAAAACTTTATGGAGACATGTTGCTTTTACCGCGTTTGCAAGACAACTTTGAAAATTTAACCGAAAAGATGTTACATTCTATAGAAGCACTTACAAATCACTACGAATTCAGCTATCTACTTAAAACAGACGACGACACGTACGTGAAGTTGAACATTTTGCTAAATGAACTCGTGTCTTATGACCGTAAATTGGTGCGAAAAAACACAGAGTATAATGGGCAACCGCTGCCAGCTCTCTACTGGGGTTATTTCCAAGGAAGGTCGAATGTGAAAACAAAAGGAAAGTGGCGTGATTTGAACTACCGTCTATCCACCCATTATATAACGTATGCCATGGGAGGTGGATACGTGATTTCACGTAAAATCTGTGAGCATATTGCAACAAATGCGCAAATACTTTCCCCTTATGCAAATGAAGATGTATCAGTTGGTTTATGGGTGGCCCCGTTTCGCTTTGTCTATCGCCGTCATGATCCACGTTTTGATACACAGTATAAGCCACGGAAGTGCCGACGATATCACATAGTACTGCACAAGCTTAACGAGGACGAAATGCAGCAGATAGATGATGGAAGCGTATGTATAAGAGGTGGAAAGGCAATTGATGACAAGGAGCAAAGCAATATTATTAAGCCATATTTCTATGATTGGTTGAGCCCGGCTGATAAATGCTGTGATACTATCGTAAAGTAGGCAGTAATTATCTAAAAAAAAAAAAAAAAAAAAAAAAATCCGAGTAGTTATTTTACATCTGCATTAAAAGGGAAAGTTTGAGAAAAAAGTGTCACTTACATATGCATTACATACTATGCAATATAGACATGTTTGTACATAAAAAAGTCTCTTTGGGTATTTAATAAAAATTTATAGATAAATAAACGTCTAAATAACATACGATATACAAAATTAAGGCTTTTAAATTTAGCTTAGTAAAAAAAAACCAGTAAAAAGTTCGTAAATATTTTTGTATGATGTACATACATATGTAGATGAATGCATACACATATAAAATGCAAGACCTTCGATACATTTACAGTCTCACTCAAAGCACATTAATATGCCTTGGTCTCACTATATTTCTCATTGAACGCTTTCATAGGGGCTGATAACATAAATTGCGAGTGATATGAAATCCATACCAGCAAAAAAATCGTGCACTTACCGATGGTCAACTAGCCATTTTACCCTATCATCCGTTTCGTAAAGACTAGCAACGACTATATCCTTTGGTGCAACAATAAAGTAACGATTTTCTTCAATAATACACCCTAAACTGTAGTCATTAACTGTGTATTCTTGATATCTGAAGAATAGATTTTTTTCAGTAAATTAGAAAATTTTTTAAGAGAAATTCTGTATCTGTTCCTTACCCACGCAATGACAAACTGTCAGTGCAAATCTCTTCGCTGGAATTCAATTTATACTCCATAACACAGAGCACCGGTCTCAATGATTTACGTTCCGTATCTTTTTCCTTTGGACAACCCAAAACGACTAATTGATTCGATGTGAGTGGCGCCAGGCCGGATATGTAGAAGGTTGTTTGAAATGTTGAAACTGACAAAATTGTGAATTTTATTTTTTTGTTGCATAATTTTGAAAATGTTTATACTCGGGTCTACGATGAAACCAGGCAACTCTCGGGAAGCTACTTCAATAGAATTTCGTCTACGTATGACACAGATCCGTATTGTATCCACCCATCCTATGAGCAAAGTTGTTGCATTCGACCAGCGGAAATTGCAACGGAAATTCTCTAAGCGGGAGCTGAAATCAATCAAAATATCAATGACATGAATAGATAGGAATCTTAAATATGATATATCTTACTTTGCTGGTTCTTCCCACTTCATTAGACCTAATGAACACTTTTCATTCAGGTCATAGACCCGCACCCCTAGATAGCTGGCCCATGCAATGAAGTTACCATTCCAGCAAACTGATAATACGTACCCCTCAGCACTGGATAACACCGTTGTTTTTAACTTTTTGAGGAAATTCTTTTCATACAGCGTTAGCTTATCATCGCCTGAAAAAGAATTTATGTAAACAAAAGCTACCCTTACAAAACATGCGCCAATAGACTTATTTGATAGGACTATTAATTTCCTTTATGCTTTTCATAAAGAATCCAAATTAATACATATACTAATGCTCACCTACAACAAATCGTTTTCCAGCAGAGGTCTTGGGATCCGGATCTAAAGCTACTGCTTTTATCGATTTCGCGAAGTTCAAGTTCTGATTATTTTCATCACTAAATAGGCCGGTTATATTTACCTAAAAACGTGTTGATTCTTTAGAGAGTTGTTTAAGTATTATAATAAGTTCACATTAACCTTGCCGTCATCAGAGCATGTGGCCACGTATTCTGCTTTGGCGTCCACGTCTAAGTGATTGACGGCGACAGTATGTGAAATATCGGCTGGAGCATCTGACAGATGTGAAGTCACAGAATTGCCTTGGTGATCGAATAGATAAATACGGCCCAAAAACGTGCCAAACATCAAAAACTGTAAAATAAATTAGATGACTCTTTTTTATAACAGCTTATATTCCTATATATTTCATGTATGTAGTCTCTATCGAACCTTTGGGTGCACTGCACTACAGGTGACAACATCTGAGTTGAGAATTTTTCGCAGGTCATTGGCAATACGTTGGTACTTAAATTTTGGTTCAATTTCATCCTCAGCGCTTTCGGTTTCTGTATCCTGAAAATAAATTTTATGCTGATCTACATACATATGTATGTACGTGGAGGCGGAAAGTTTCTTTTTTCACTTACGCTGTTGTTTACAGGCTCTTGCTCAGCCATAGTTAAGATGCTAAGGTGAAAATTTCTAAAACACACTGCAAATCTATTTTTTTATTTTATTCTAAGCGCGTTTAAAAAGGTTAAATGCGCTTGTATGCCTCCCTGAACTAAGCTGGAACAAAACAAATCTTACAGGAAACTGCTCAGTCAGCTGTTTGGGAAAACAATAAGCAGTGTTGCTTTGTTAAATTTTTTTCTTTTTTCCCCTCGCTGAACGTATTTATTTCCGCACGTTTTACCGTTTTATTTAATTTTACGTTTATTTTTTACGCACGTTATACTCCGCACGTCCAAAACCTTGAAATTCTGACTTTTTTGAATTTTTCCGAGTTCATGATTTGAATATACAATGACTTAATCTGACGTCCACATAAGTTTACTACATTTCGACATTTCTAAAAAAAAATCATGCGAATGTGCTATCCCGTGATAGGTTTAAGCGGTATGGAGCTGGAGGACGGGATAGATTCAGGGAGGGGGTTCGGCAAAATATCACTATCGATCACGGAGTGGGGAAGGGATCTTCATCTTGTCACGTGATTTGACTCAATTACCTTACCTCAATAAATCTAAATGTATGTACTATTTCACCGTCCGACTCAATTTGTCACCCACGACAATATTAAGTATTTTCGTAAAGTAGAGACAAAAGCAATTTGCCCGTATTCTGCCGTTTTTCTAGATCAAGTCATTTACGGTTTCTAAGGGCGAAAACAACCCTGAACAATCCCTATGCTGAATCGGTCAATAGAATATTGCCTTGTGATTTTTCAAACTTTAGTAAACTTCGTATCCAAGGGGTTTCGCGGTTGCTGTTTAAAAACCTGAGGTCAGTTTTTAAAAATTCAAAATGGCGGATACGATATGGCGGATGGGTTTTTAGAAATGGTCAGATTTTTATTAAATATGATAGGTAACCAAACGTTCTTTGAGTGGCTGTTTACAAAACTGAAATCAGTTTTCAAAAATTCAAAATGGTGGATCCAATAAAAATCTATCCGCCATTTCTAATTTTTGAAAACTGATTTCAGTTTTGTAATCAGCTATTCAAAGAACTTTTGGATATCAAATTTCATAAAAATCTGCTCAGCCAAATGTGTTCCCCTATGAACATTCGATACGGCTTTTCACCTCTGAGGAACGCACCTATATCAGGGTAATATCCTGCCGGGTGACAGGGGTATATAAACGTTAAATATTTCGAGCTCGACATCGCCTAACCGGATAGCAATACCCTGACATTCTAGGATGGTATCCCTGCGGTCGATGTCTGCTTTGGTGAGACAATATTGCACGGTGTGGTGCGTGATGCGATATTCCCTGTCGACCCATAAATACTTTATCTCCTCGATTTTGCTCTGGAGTCCGTTACAGTTTAATTGTATTATCTTCAGGTACCTTGGGAGACTGGTCGCAATATGGAGTGTTAGAGGTGTGGTGTTGCCTGCCGGGCACTTGTTGTGTATGCTGCTGTGGAGGGCGAAAGAGAAATGCGATGCGACAAGAAATCACCGTTTTTTATTACTTTGCGCAAATGTGAATGATTCGTTTTCGCATCGCTCTACAGAGTACCCCCCAGAGCCATTGGTCGGGTAAAACTCGAGTCATTCCGGTTCGCAGAATCGACTGTCGGGGGAACGGTGGACCCATACTGATTTGGTTTAGTTCAGATCATGACGAAATCAACGGGACTACTACATTTTTATCGTTACCTTAATATGGAAAGGCCCTAACTCACAAAAGTCCTAACTCAAATACAGTTCGAAAGTTTAGTAAAATGTAAAGATCTCCAGTTCCGAGTTTCGTCGAGAGACTGATTTTTTTTAAACGCAATATTTAGTCTAATGCTGTAGTATTTGTTTTTCCTATACTATTAGATGGATTGTGAGTTATCTGACCGCTCTTGGATGAATCTG
>JAPVRG010001693.1:0-15136 GCA_029783565.1 Rhagoletis cerasi
AACCACTTAGGCTGTTATACACAAAAAGGGACAATAACATTGACACTACTACAAACAAAGGACCACAGAAAAGGAAAATATCCGATTTTTATCTACCTGTAGCGCCAAACCACAATAACAAAAACGTGGCAGAAGCCTGGCAACTACCGTAAACAAGGGACCGCATACAACATCACATCTTTTACCTACCCGCAAAACCAGATCGCAATAACGAATAGAGGACGCTACATACCTGAGACGCAACGTAGCATTAACGACGATAAATACTGAGTGACAAACGAAAAACAAACCAGAACGAAAAATGACACTGAAGATGGCACAACGCCGAAACCGGTTTGTCTACAAACCAAACTTGACAAGGGATGACGGAAAATCGTTCCACAATACATCAAACTCCTACCCTGTCGGAAACACAAACAACCAAAATGGTTTTTTCTATTCTCTTTTGCTCTGACAGCTGAGTTCAATAAATTTCCGATAAAAATTAGAAAAGACAACGATTTGTTCGTGATTCGCAAGGTGATTGGATATGAATCACCTACCAGTGAAGTGATTCGCTCTCAAAATTTTGTATGGACGAATCACGTGTTTTGGTTCGTGATTGGGGCGCCAATTACGAATGTGAGAGCGAATCAAGAACAGGAAAGCGAATCACTTGGCGTAGAAACATCCTTTAAAGCGAGTGACATTGAACGCAGCAAATCGAGTCTCGAATTAATGTGTATCGAAATTGCTAGCGATATCTTCGATATGTTTTTAACATTTCTATGTAAACCAAATGTGATTAAAATTAGAAATAGTACTCTATTTTAAGGTGCTAACATTTTCTAAAGTTTGAGTTTCTTGTTGTACATAAATAAAGCAAAACACAACGTTATACGCCTTATGTGACTTTGAAATGTTCCTGCAACATGGACCATACATTTTTAGAACTACTGACGAGAGAACAGTTGCTAAATATTCTAATAAAGGAGGTAATGCTAAAATTTATATAAATAGGTGAATATATTTAAATGTATTTTTCGACATTATGTAGCGTCAACTAAACATACCAAACATAAATGAAATGGGCCTCGAAGAACTCGTCAGCATCTACAAATCGTTTGCCTTACCTCTGCCACGCAGGGACGTTAATCGCAGCACAAAAAATCGGTCGGAAGCTAATGACTCGTACAAGCAATCTCGTAACGAGCCGAACCGCAAAAACTCCCTTGAAAATATTGCCTTACCTATGGATGTAGAAGAATCTGTTCATACTCAATCCATTGAAACCAGTTCTATGTTGTCGGATAGGATTATAGTACGTGAAAAGAGGTCCCGTGATTACAAACAGTTAAACCCTCTTACTGATGAATTTTTAAGCATTGCGACAAAACGCATTAAAATAGCATGGACTTAGGTATCTTGCCTAAAGAGTACAAAAATTACGGACGCGAATGAGAAACTTCTGCTGCAACTGTGTAAAGAGAAACTTTGCCTCCTAGCTTAGGCACAAGCTAGAAACAAATGGTAATCGCTCAACAGTCTCATAGGAACAAAATGATTTACATACATACTTGCTCTAAAAACATACTATGCATGTCACCTGAATTTTAGTTATGGATATTGAGCATTATGGCAATTGCAATTGCCAGCTTTTGACTTTCTAGTTGTCAACTGTAATATTAAAGGCACTGACAACAGGAGTACGGTTGCGAATAATCGGCGCATACATTTTTGCCGCTTGGAATAAGTTCATTTTTTAAGAAGTCTGCATAGCACACACGTAATGCTTGTTTATTTATATTATATGTGCAGCCGTACTTATTTTGAACGATTTTAATGAAAGAAACAATTGCAACTTTTGTTTTTAATTTTATTTTACTTAATTTTAAACTCGATTACTTTTTTCCTAAAAACAAACAAGAATTCGAATAAAGAATTTTAAATCGACATACAATATTACCATACTTATAATTCGTTCTATAATTTATTTTTATTTATATATGTATTTCGGGGTTTCATTTTTCACATATAATTGTAGTGACATTTCCGGAATCGTACATAAATATATATACATATTTATATTGCATATTTGAGTCTTCATTTATTAGCTATTTAGTTTTCAACCACATGCATAGTCTTTCATAAAAACAGTTGTATTAAAAGTTGTACCATACTACATATGTAGTATGTATGAACATTTACAGTTAATTAAATAGCAGAGGTTTAATTCAATATATAAATTATTCGGAGGTAACAAAAAGGAGAAAGACTCGTTTTAGCACATATGTACATTTGTTTGTACATATGTAAGTATGGATGTATGTATACATGTACGCTGGTACGTTTTACAATGTAAACATTCTATGTAATAAAATTCTATCTAGAAAATAAATATTTCACATATCCACAAATAAGTAGAAAAGTTTTTTCACCGTGATACCATTCTCCGTGAATTCGCTCACATTTAAACATAAACAATAAAACACATATCTGAATTTAACTTAATTCTCTGGATCTTTAATTTTCATTTATCTCGATTTTCAAGTTAAAAGAAATTTACCATTTAAGTTAACATTTCGACGGCTGCCGGTTCGAAAATGCCCTATCTCTGAAAAAGATAAAAAAAACGACCTATTCAGAATTTGGTTGAAGAATGCCCTATCTCAAAAAATGGTTCAAAACCGCCCCATCTCAGCTGAAATCGTATTGAATTTACTCTAAGATAGGGCGTTTTAGAATCGGCAGCTGAGATAGGGCGTTTTTTAAACAAATTCTGAAATAGGGCGTTTTTCAATCGTTTGGATTTTTCGAACCGGCATCCGAGATAGGGTGACCTTCCACTCAGCAGGTCGCCTCTCGGTAGACAATGGCAAGCCTCCGAGTGTATTTCTGCCATGAAAAAGCTTCTCATAAAAATACAATCGCCGTTTAGAGTCGGCGTAAAACTGAAGGTCACTCCCCTTTGCGTGACAACATCAAGGCGTACGTCACAAATTGGAGGAGAAGCTCGGCCAAACACTAAACATATTGCACTGTACGGCAAAATCAATTTTTTTCTGGGTATTGGACTGAACCAATTTTTTTTTAGGAGATTGAGTCATAAGTAAAAAGTATATTCTCTGTTTTTCGAAGTTAGCCTCCGAAATCGAGATATACAGTCGTGTCTGGATATAGTGAACGAATTTTTGCATGGCCTGTTCACAGCATCCAGACTGTTCACTATATTAAAGTTAACATTTTTTGTTCAAAAACTTGTTTTATTTGCTCAAAATTCATGTTTGTGAACGTAAGTCCAACAGATCTTTGGAATAAATTCATACTTAGGAAAATAGAAATGTACATATGAATGTTTATTGAAAGAATTCTCGAATATATAATTGATTCATGCGTTCGGAAATTGACTTTTGTACATGACATGTAAATATTTCGGTGTTCACTATATCGATGTGATTACTATAGCGGGGGTTCACTGTATCCAGACACGACTGTAGTCCTTCGAAGCCTTTGGTAAAAAAATATTCTTAATTATTGTAGGCAAATAACTATAAAAGCAAAAATATGGGTTTGGTCCGCCTTTTCCTCTTATTCAAATTGTTTATAAATTTTTTTGTGTAAACTTGTATTACAGGTGTTATAAGGGGTTAAAGGTCAGATCTTCGAAAAATTAAAAACCTGATATTTCAAAAACTTTCGAACCGATATAAAAAACAATTAATATCGTTGTAAATGCGATTGCACGCCCTTTCTTTTGATAAGCATATTTATATACCCCGTGAATAAAAATTTGAGAAGAAACACTTAAAAGGAAAAATACCTATTTTTTTATAAAAAAAATATTTTAAACAAAAAAATTTTTATTAGTAATACAGTTGAATTCTTTATTTAAATAAAGGAGAAAACTACCTTCAATTTGATATATAAATAAATATGATATATAAATATGCATATCAGAAGAAATTACGTTTAATCACCTTTACAGCGCTATTAATTTTTTTAAATTCAGTTCAAAAGTTTTTGAAATGCATATAAGGTTTTTAATTTTTCGAAGATCTGAGTTGTAACACCTGTAATATAAGTTTGCACAAAAAAAGTTATAAACCATTTAAATAAGAAGAAACGGTGGACCAAACCCCTATTTTTAATTTCTTAGTTATTTACCTACAATAATTAAGAATAATTTTTTACCAAAGGCCAATTTCAAACTTCGAAGGCCTATATCTCGATTTCGGAGGCTAACTTGCAAAAACGGAGAAATTACTTTTTTACTTATGACTCAATCTCTTTTAAACAGTTGGTTTGGTCCAATACCCAGCCGAGTGCTGTACCGGGTTATTGTTATATTCTCTAACTTTGAAACTACTACTGTTATATCCGTTTTTGTATTAATTACGCTGAATCTGTACGATCCCCAATCAGTTATATTTACGGATCTGGTTTTTGAGTTGTGCCATATTTGTATTTGTATCGACTGTTAACTCATTTTCAGTACAAAAATTTTTCCATATGCATGGATGCACAAAAAGAAATTCAAATCGAAATAAGGCACCTTCAAAAGAAATTCAGCACACGCAAAAATACAAAATTTTTAATCTTTTAGTTTTTTATATGTAACAGTACATTCCACACTTGTTTGTTGTCTAGTGTTGGACTCACTCATCAGACGTGTAATTTCTTGCTTTTAACTTTTTTAATTCAGCATAGTTTTTAATAACTTTAAAATTTATTTTAGAGTAAATCAGTCCAATAACCGTAACAAAAAAAAATCATTTTCACATTAACTCCTTTATTCTTATTAAATCCGCTACCATGTAATATCGTATATGCCGCTGGTTTTCACGGCAAGTGCCAGCAATGGTAATTGCCTGAAATACAATTGTTAGCCAATTGTAGAAAACATATTAAACTTTAACTTGTTGGACTTAAGTTCGGTATGTATTTTTCCCCATTTTTTTTTTGTTTGGCCGATCAACTCCACTCTTTGAAAAATCTGAAATTTAAGCACTTGGTATAGACATAACTTATATTATATTATATAAGTTATATTTATAATAACTATATAATACATATATATGTTATATTTATAATAACATTATTTATTTGAATTTATATTAAAAAGGGAATTTTAAAATATATCAATTTGGTAAGTGAAGCATTCAAATTATTGAAACGATTTATTCTCATGGAGTTGGTGTTAAGGCAGATAGCGTAACCCAAGAGTTCAGCTGTATTTAACCAAAAGTGTTCGTTAACATATTTTTTAAGTATATACAAATGTGGATATATATGTACATACTATGTAGTAGTAGGTACATAGTTTGAATTCCAAATAAATACATTTCTATAGACAAAATACATGGGTTTAACCAAATATTTACATACATGAATAAGTTTTTTTTTTTTTTACATAAACACTATCTGTATGTATGTACGAACATACGTTGAAAGACCATATATATCTAAATATTTTCTTACGCTTCCGACATGTACAAACTTACATAAATATGTATGTGTGTGCGCTACCTCGCCTTATATTTAGATTTTTGCGTTTACAATTATACCTAATACTTTGTTATCCTTTTATGTAAAACAACACTAACAATGCAATGAATTGAATAATTTTCTTAATATCTAATAATACTCAGAAAGAATTTCAACTCGCTTTCGAAAAATAGCAGTAATACTTAACTATTCACGCTGTATAAATACAAGCTGACAATTATTGGGCGCTCCGTCGCTAACCACCCATCCAGCACAAGCCGGGCAGTAGTACTATTCTGCTTTTGCTCGTAATAACGATATTTACACCTGCACCATATATGCTACACTCACACAGCCGTCTCGTGATCAGTCTCATCGATTCTGCCCAATCGCCAAGAGTTGGGATCGCCCGCTAAAAAGGAGAAATTTCATCTAATTAAATAACAAACATTAATAATATTTTACTACATGTATAAGACGAAAATCGATTCGAAAATTAAGCTTGCAGGGCATTGCACTTGAAGCGAACAGGTAAAAATGTTTATGCTTCCGATTTTACTAATATTTAATTATGTTATACCTGTGTATGTACATCCATACATACACATACATACATGTCCTCGAGCCAATTCAAATTCCTTGCAAAACATGCTTTCAGATTTTTCTGAATAGTAGAGAAATCTTAAAGAATTTGTAAAGAAATCAATATTTCCTTTCCGATTTTTTGCCGAATTTTCTAAGTTGAAATTTACTGTGCACTCTTCGATTTGCTTACGAAATTTCGGAAGAAAATAGCTGCGATGTGAGGAACTTTTTCGGATTTTTTTCAGAATTTTTTTTTGATTTCTTTTAATAAAACCGCTTCATATGATTTTCTTTAAAGATTCGTAAAAAAATCGGAACAAATATCCGATATTCTTAAAGAATTCGTTAAGATTTCGGGAACTTTGGTTTGCAGGGTTGTGAGTATTTTTGTAGTTTAAAGCATGATACAAAAAAAAGGTAGTTTCATTGTCACTTTTCGGGCGCCATATTAACTACCTGGCAATTAAGCAGATTGTGCCATGTCATGCACCATACGTAATCCTCAAAAATCATTTTTTTTTGTCAAAAAATTATTTACAAAATGAAAAGAACATTTATCTTCGATTTGGGCAATAAAGAAAATTCAATACATAAATTCATACATCTTCATATTTGCAAAACAACCAACCAACGTCTTCTGTGAAAGTAAAGACCGGTAAATATGTTGTCTACCGCAAAAATTATTAAATTAGATTTGTTTAAACGTTAGCTAGGAGTCGAATTAACGCCCAAGTAAGTCTTTAATTTCGGCTTTGTGATATGATAAAATTGTCTCTATTTTAATTATGGACAAAAGTGGTCTACAAAGGGTACCTTGGGGTAAACCTATGGGGAGATTCTGTAACCCATTAGCGACAATTTTCGGATCGCCTTCAAACTTGTCGACATTCATAACACACGTCGACAAGTCGTGGAGGGGACCCGAAAATTGTCGCTAGGTGACAAAAACTCCGGATGTTATTGACCCAATTTTAACGAGTGTTTATGTGTTAAAAAGCTTGTGAAAAATGTAAGAGTTTACAACTAATAATTTCGATTGATTTAGGAAAAGTCCTTTTAGACAATCTTGGAGGAGAAGGGAAATAGGATAGTTTTTTAAAAATAAAGGTGAAACCCTTTCAAAGCCTGGTTTCGAACTTAAATAACGAAATCTTTAGCAATACATCTTCTTCGGACTATTTAAAAGAATTTCGGAGGAAAAATTAATGGCCATTTGCTTAGTACTCGTACTGCTTCAAATTATATGCATAATTTGCTAATCAATACCAAAGTGAAATTAGATGACGAAATTCTAAAACCTTTTTATTTGGGTAGAACTTTTTTTTAGAATAAGATACCTTAACTGAAAAATAAAGGAGTGCAAAAATTTAAATGTAAAAAAATGAAAAAAATTTAAATTTGTTACATGTTATGGAAATTTGTTTATTTTGTTTAAAATAAAACGACAGTAAAACAAATCATTATTTGTTAACATCTAAAGCATTTTAATAAACAAATGTATGAAATGTGGGCATCTCCGCATATCGATATTCTTTAAAGGACATTTTAAGCGCTTGAGAAAAACTTTTAAATTTGTTTATCGATTACACCAACTTGCTATTTTTTGTATGTAAATTTTAGTCTTGTGTTAAATCCTAAATATTAACAAAAAAATCTCCCTTCTCAAAAAATTCCAATGTGGCAAAGCTATGCTTAATGCTTGACATTTGGAGAAATGTCAAAAATCTGCTTTATAATCTAAAAATAATAATGAAACTACCTTTTTTTTTGTATCATGGTATAAAGTTTGGTTAAGGTGTTAAAGGACTTTACATAAAGTTTTGACTTATTGGCCGGTATGCGATGCATCAAATCGCATTATATTTAAAAAGTTACAATAAAATAAAAATCAGTGGAATTTATGCTTCATTTAATGAGCTTTTACTATGGCATATTTTGAAAAAATGTTTGCATTTACAATAAAAGGATTTAATAAAATGTTGTACTAATTTTATTTATTTTCTCAAAACTGACTTCTACAAAGTTAGCCTCATTAATTTTTTTTTATATTATTATTATTATTTTTTTTTTTTGAAAAATAATATATGTAGATACATATCATGGATGATTCTACCCAAGTTTCATAATGGTGCTGTAACTCTGAAAAGGATCACTAGTAAAGCTTAAAACAGCCCAGCAGTATTGTCAAACTCATATACACAGGTACTTCGGGACTTGTCTAGGGACAGTCCGACTTAATGTAGTCTATATGCTAAACCAAGTGTCGCTGTTTGTGATTTTTGCATGCAGTGAAGATGAATTCACAGTTTTGGGAGAAAAACTTTTAACAAAAAAAAAAAAAAAAAAAATATGTTCATGCATTGCTCGAAAAAAAAATCAACGCAAATTTAGTACAACATGCACTCTGAAAGCTACTTAGAATCTATGTAGGTGAAAAATTGTTGCACATTTATCGGTGAAAATATTTGCATTCACTTGTCCATTTAAAATTACTTTTCATAAATAACACACAATCATACTGCATAAATATGTATATGTATATATATGCATACATACATATGGACGTTACCAAGGCAAAAAAGTTGACATGAAAATGCGTTTTTTACAATCTATTAGTGTGCTACCAGATACACTCCCACATTAAATTTTAAGGCTATATTACAATAAAAATACGAAATTTATTGGCACTTTTTTCCTTACATTTACATAAAAAGTTTTTTGCATTTCCTGTGAGGTGTGAAATTCGTCAAATAGGGCCTTTTGCTTTGATTGTGACGATATGTAAATACATATGTATATATGTATGCATGTTCAGCCATACGTACTTTCAGAAATTACCGCTAAACATGCATATATGTATGTATGTATAGATATACAAATTTAACTTACCACAATCATAGTATCTCGATATCCTTGGTATGGCTGGTTTTCACCACAAAAAGTTGGATTATTAACGCAACAGTTGTTTTGTCGGAAAAAAGAAACGGCAACAAGAGAAAAATATATATGTACATAAATTAAGAAAAATAAATATAATTTTAAATGTTCTAGCATACAGCACAAATTGCAACCGCATCACTCAAAGAATAACAACATACATTTTATATTGAACGATTAACTTACTACATACATACATATGTACCTCGCAGATATGTATAGAAAATTGTACGCAAAAAATCACTTACCAAAATGTATCATTGCAAATACTTTATCAAATTTGAATTTTTTTTGCACTTGACCCAGGCGGGCTTAAGTCGGCATTTCACTGGGCATTAAATGGCAAAAATATTATTAACAAAGTTGGGCATTAAAAAATACCAGTATTAATAATTTTGTCATTTCAATAGCTAGTGGAAATTCTGCATTAGATCCATTTTTTTATAAACTAAACTGACATAAAGTGGACGACAAAATGAAGTTAATTTTTTTTTTGGCGAAGAGAACACTGGCTGTAGCACAACATTTCGTGTTAGTAGGCATCTACCGATTAAATGATCATCTCCTCAAATAATTTAAAAGCAGCTGTTACTTTTTCAGTCTAAAGTTCTAACCGACGGCAAAACCTCATATGTCAAAGCACTCTTAACAAAAAAAAAAACGATTAATAACAATAAAATATTTTTAAAAATTTTTTGATCTGAATATTATTATTATTTTAGTTACTTAAGAATTAAATATAATATATTTGAATTAATTTTACGGTATACGAGGTAGTAGGGATTTGTGAGATACGAGGTTTTGCAAAGTACCGTCGTTATGTTACATACTCCTCTTATAGATATGTAAATAGAGTTCGAATTTTTATGGTATATACACTTTGCTTATACATACATACATACATATGTATGTAGTTAGATTGTACAAATTTTTGGTCTTATTTTTTTTATATAAAATTCCGAACTCTATAGATAAATATCTCCGGACCATTAAACTCCCTCTCAGCTAATCTGATAAGAAATAGTGTACATGTGTACGTAAGTTTTCGGTAGGTGGATGCCGGTACAATAAGAAGACCCCTAAGTTATACCAAAATTATCAACACGACCAGCTGAGTCGATTTAGCCATGCTCGCCTGTCTGTCTATCTGTTTTAACGCTAACTAGTCCGCCAGTTTTATAGATATAATACTTGTTTCAGAGTACTTGTACGCGGACGGCTATTTAGGATGTATTAATTATTTGTCGAAACCGAAAAGGCTGGACCACGTAACATATAGACCCCATACCAATCATTTCAGATATGAGATTTTACGTTATAACTTCATTTTTGATAACTTTGATACTTTCAATATAAATGCAGTTTGAAGTTAAAATTTGGGTTCCTGTAGCATTTACCTCACTTTTGAAATGAAAAAAAAAAATGATTTTATGCATTTGCAAATAACGGATTATTTCAGAAATTTCCTCTTTCGAAAGTTAAAAACCGTACTTTAAATAAAATAAATTTACATATATTTTTAATTAATTCCATTAAAAGTTACCATTTTTTTTTTTTTAATTTTTATTTAAAAAATTGTTTTATGGGATACCCTGTATTTAATTTTATTATTTTATTTTTATATTTTATTTTATTTTTATAGATCTCTACTATATATATGAAAATAAAAAATCGCCAAACCAACATTTTATTTCAAAGGATGTATTTGAGACATTTGTTCCCGTGAAAAGCTTACGCATGGCTATGCTCTGATTAAAATTCTTAGCACAAAATTTATTGAGTTTAGTGGCTTCCTGGGGGTGTAGAAGTGACTTTATAGGGAAATTCCTGTTTAACTACTTTTAGTAGATAAATTACCTTTACAAAAAACAAATTTTTAGATTTTTGCCCACTTAGGCGGCACTGTGCTAAATCGATTTTCACCTTTTTAGCGACTCTTAAGAGTGCGTCAGACGTGTCAATATTTCCAACTTTTCCACGCAATTCGTTGTCAAATTGAGAAAGTGAAATTTTATTTCCACGTGTGAACAGCCATACAGACATTTTTTTCACATTTCGAAAATCAGTTTCAGAAAAAAAAGTTGCAAGGTGACTTCAACTGAAAGAGCGCAAATCGATTTCGAAAATATATTCGAGTGTTGCCGTTTTGTTTAAAATAATAAAAAATATAATAATAATAGATTAGCGCTTAAACAATATGTTAGTGTTTGGCCGAGCTTCTTCTTCAATTTGTGGCATGCGCCTTGATGTTGCCACACAAAGGGGAGGGACCAACAGTTTTACGCCGACTCCGAACGGCGATTGCATTTTTATGAGACGCTTTTTAATGGCAGAAATACACTCGGATGTTTGCCATTGCCTGCCGAGAGGCGACCGCTGTTAAGAAAAAACCTTTTTTAACCGACTTCAATAAAGGGGGAGGTTATCAATTCGTCGGAATATTATTTTTATGTATGTTATCGCATAAATTTGGACCGCGTAGCCCAAATTTGATAAATATTTTTTTTATCGGAAATGTGGTACTTGAAGGGTATTGGTTTAGTTCCGATGATTGGATCATGAAGAAATTAACACTACTTCAAAATTTTTATGTGAGAATTGAAGTCGGTTGTGTTTTTTGCTTAAACGTTATTTGTTCTATAATTTTTTTGCGATGTTGCTCGGACCAGGGCTTGAACTCATACCCCACGAAGTAGTAGTGCGCACTCCTAACCACTACATCAGAGAGAAATTTTTCCTGCAATTCGCTTTTTGGAAATAAAAAAACAACTTTCGAAATACACTTTACATGCAAGGTATGACTGCTCATGCAACTTCTTTCTGAAATTTCTCAATTTGACAACCTTTTCGAAATATATCGCATGGCCACGTCTGATAGCACTATTATAGTCAATGCTACGCTCTTTTTAATGCAACAGACCGCAGCTACCTAGTTGCATTAGTTTATTCATGAGTTCCCTTCAAAGTGGACACTTTGACAAAAAAGCGTACAAATCAAATTCTCATGTCAAAGTCGTTTTTATCAAAAACTTATTTTCGATCCTCAGGTCATATTTAACCTTCCCTGTCACATACATATGTATGTATGTACATATGCTTGACAATTTTATTGCATGGAAGAAAATGTACAATACTTTCAACAAAAAAATGGCCAAAAATAACGGTATTTTGTAGCAACTTAAAACTTGCACTTCATCATACTAAAATCTAATAGGCTATAAAACTCTGATTGATAAACATTAAATAAATAAAATAAAAATATCCAAAACCGGTCAAAATGTCATGTCCTTTTTTTCACCCGTTTAATGGAATTCACAAATTGGCGCTTTTAAAAGCTCTGTACGGCATTTAAAATGCATATAAAAATTGCATAACTAAAACTTTAAGTTTATTGCTAATCATGTTTAAGGTGAAATTATCAGGTATAATGAAATGACCCCAGCTCAATTATTCCTGACGTAAGATAAAGTGCATCAGCTCATGTTACATACATATGCGAATTAGGGTGGTCCATAAATACACAGGAAGATCAACTTTTTGGAATTTCCTTGCTGCCACCCCTCAGAATTATAGAAAATAGAAAATAAGTAGATCCGTATTCCTTTATTTTGAAATCAGTTAATACTTAACGGTGCCGCCGGGGCTTTGAAATTTTCCATATAATGTATTTTACATGGAGGAAAATATATTTTTTCGTAGAATTGCTACAAAATCTGTAACAATGATAATTTTTTGATGCAATAAAAATATTTTCTTCAGAAATCTTCTAACAATAGAACTGTGATGCAAATTTAACTCTATTATTTTACTAACTTTTTTCAAAGCGTGCGTGATGTGGCTACGAACGCATAAAATAACAAATTTTTGTAAAGAAGAGATGAGAGTATCGGTTACGAAAAATGAGTTAGTAAAATTTTAAAGTTGAATATGTATCATATTCTTATTGATTGAAGATTTCTGAAGGGTAATATCTTTCATATAAAATATATGGAAAATTTCAAAGCCCCGGCGGCACAGGTAAATTTTAACCGATTTCAAAAAAAAAATACGGGTCTCCTTATTTTCGATATTTTTTAGTTCTGTGGAGGTGGCTGGAAAAAAATTGTTTTTCGACCACCCTTATGGACATACATAAGTACATATGTGCATACAAACTTAGTTTAGTTTGTCAAACATCTCATCTCAATTCCTCCAACAAACATACATATGTACATACAGTTCAATTTTAAATGTCTTGTATAAATTTTTTTATTCACATTAGTTACATAAATACACATACATATACTATATTTTAGTTTGTAATTACACTTTGTCATAGGTTTAGCTTTGCTTCTCTTTCTTTTTGGTATAAGTATATAATTTACATACAAATATTTTATGTCTAATAGATTAGTAAATAAAAATACATTTCGTTTAATGAGCGCATTTGAGATTGATCTTAGATGTCGTCTTCAAAGTAGTGGCTTTACATACATAAAGAGTTAAAAATTTGTTTTACAGTGCAATGCTTAAATAAATTTAAATTGAAAGCGGTTTAAAAAAATAAGGATTATGTGAGTTGACCTCGGTTTTGTTACATATAAATAAACAACATATATAAAATATGAATAACTTTGTATGCTTGTATATACGAGTAAACTTATAAAAAAGCTGTTGTGTGATTAGATGAATGTTAGTAATGCATAAATATGTATGTAAGTATGTATGAGTATGATGGCATTTTCGGGTATCTGTGTATCTGGGGACGGTGGTGGAAGCGTTGGTGGCTTGGGCGGCATTGGGCGTAAGCGCAGTAACACGGCTGTACCGTTAAGTTTTGCGTCATTTGCTTTTGCACCTGAGACCGCGTTTTTTTGCTAGCGCTTGCAATTTTGCGATTTTACACCGCTCTCTTAGCCTCAGTCATTCATTCATTTATTTTCAGTTAGCATGGAGACGTTAACTCTTTGCGTGCGGGATTCGTATGGCCAACAGACGGGTATGGAATTTTTTCGCTTGCCGCTTGCACGGGTGGATTTGTCACCAAACGCAGTGTTTTGGTGTTATAGGTACGGCCAAGTAATGGTACATGCTCTTCTAAAAAAAGAACAACAACATAAAGAATAAATAAAGAAATATGGGATACAAGTAAAATCATATTTGCATAAATAAATATACAGTTTTATGTGCACACATACTCAAATGAAAGTGGTACTTTTTGCATATTTATGTACATATGTAAGTATGTGAATGTACTTATATATATTCAAAGTGTATGGATAAATAGATGAGTAGGTACGTAAGCTCAAATGATTGCAAAAATTCAGAACGATTAAACTTAAAATTGTATATTACATATTTTGTGTATAAAAATATGGGTTCTATGTTTAAATGTACATATGTATATAATATGTGTGCATAAAATATCCCGATATACACTATATACATATGTAGATACGTATGTAAAAACACAATAAAAATATGTTTGTTCAAATTAAAACAAAATACCATCTTCACCAGTTTACAGATACATATTTAATAAACTAAAAAAAGTTCAACTTAATACGCTTCGATCGTTTTCTGGAAGAACGTTATATTCCGAAAATTCTACATTTCTTCCTTACTCCGTTCAAAAAACGAATATTTTCTAGTTACAGGTGCTAAGCAAAGCGAAAGTGTTTAAAGTTGGAAAAGAAGCAAATTCCATTCTTCCCTGAGACACATATATTCCTGCACACTGAAATTTATTTATTTTTATTATGACGTTCTTCCAGCGAACGATCGATATATGAATTGTGAAAATACAGGACCCTAGCAGCATTTTGTATCGCGGAAGTCACTATTTCGATACGATATTTTTGTGAAAACCGTCGCCGACCATATCGCTCTTTTTTCGAATTCTTATCCGCTTTCGTGAAGACGTCACGTTCTTATGATACGAAAGCGATACTGACACTAGGAACTACTTATTCCGATAAAAATTAAAGTAACTTGTGCGATAAAGCCAGGCTTGTTAAAGAAGCTTCTTCGTAAAGTTAAATATTTTATAAAAAGTAATAAGGAATTCGGGATACCTTAGAGCTTGCAATCAAACCGCAGTATTTATGTTATTTTTTCATTCTGTTGTCGGCTTAGATTCTAAGCTCAATCGCACCCATTCTAAACATAATTT
>JAPVRG010001740.1:0-10782 GCA_029783565.1 Rhagoletis cerasi
CTTTCCCATTCCTGTACTATCCTCCTCCTCTAGGCAAGGTGTGCACAGTGAATTGTCGATGGTACTTATGGCGACATACATTTATGTAGTCTTCACAGATTGTGTCCCGTAACCAGCCCTGTCAGAGCTCATAACCCCTTCCTTCCATCTATGAGGGGGTTCGGTCTTTTAGAAAACTCTGATGTACTTGATTTGCACGCGTCTGTGTTACACCCAAGGTTTTCATGAACATTATTCATAAATTCCCTGATATATCTAACATTTCCTGCTATACTTGACCATACAATTGATTCCAATCCAACTGAATGTTCCAAAGACATGCAGTTCGCCAATTCTTCACCCAGTTCATTATCTTGAACACGAGCAATGCCCATTTGAAGTCAACTATAAAGGTCGGGATCTTGTTCTTGATCGTGTAACGTCCAAGTTAGAATGATATCAATTTCCCATTCACTTAGGTCGAGAAAGTGAATTTCGGGAATGTGGTCCAATCAACTTCCAGGATTTTATCGCATCTTCTGTACTCAAACCCAACTCGATGACAATAGTTGCTAATTTTAAGCAGGTTTTTAAAAGTCGAATATTCATATTTCCTGGAATTATTGATGTATCTCCACCCTTTCAAATTTACACGATCAATGAGCTGACTGGGGGACATTGTTCGTAAAGCCACCAAAGTACGCTCTCGCTCTGGGGAGTTATGTTTTTTCAGAGCAATCCATAAACTCCCCACATATTTGGCTCACTCATGAATTTGCATGAGGAGTATTTGTAAAAGAGTTTACTCGTATTGATGGCATCATTTTTATTTTCATCGCCCCGAGATTTAAAGTGATGCGAAAAATCTTTATCACTCACATTTTTAAAACACAAAACATGAAACCAACAAAGCTTCTTATCCCATACTTTTAATTCAGAAACTGACAATAGAGAAAAACCCGAATCTAGAAAAATCTAAGAGAAACAACCAAGCAAGCGGCGCCTAAAATTTAGAGCATAAATAAAAAAGATTGCACAATGAGTGCTCTCTGCTGCTTTCATGAGTTTACGCGTATCCACGATTAAACTTAGTAATGAAACCTTAGTGAGGAAAAGAAACAGAACGCTCTTTAATGGGAAGTAATATTTTGAGGGGCATGGAAGAATGAGATAAATATTGAGGCGAGAAAACTGAGTTATATTAAAGATAAGTTTAGTTGAAGAGCGGTCTTTCTTTTTTAACTCACAAGAAGATATAAAAATTTATTATTTTTAAATTGAGTGAGGAGGAAGATGTAAATTTTCAGTGAGGAGTTTTTACGAACTCTGCTGTGGGACGTAAGAAAGCCCAGATATATATACATATATGCAATTAAAAAAAAGCTTAAAAATTGAGCTCTCCAGCATCCTAGCGTATAAGCTAAAAATCAGCTGGCAGGAACCTTTCCTATAAAAGGATTATCCCTGAGCCTCCGTAAGATATCGTCCTGGTAAAGTAAAAGGAACATGTTGAGATCATTGCATTTATGTAGGTAGTTCTTTCTAGCTCTGAACTATTTCGTGCGTTTCACCGCAACTAGGTGATTGATTTCAGCTTGAAGATCGAAAAGGTCGTGACTCATCAGCTATTGGAGCTCCGTCTGCTCTACATAAACGCCTAAAAAACACCAATTTTCTCATTCCAGTTTTGTGCCTGTACTGAAATCTTCACATATCAACTGATTTCTAAAAAATACTAATAACTTGCGCTTCTTACTTAACATTTTCATTGAATCTAACATATAATCCATTTATGTAATTACTTGCTTGCAACAGAAAAGAAAAACCTAATGCAATTTCTAGGTAAGTAAGTAATTGCTCGTGACTAATAGGCTAACAAAGCGTAGATACTAAAAAGCGGGTATTTCCCGAATGCACAAGCCCAATGGCAAACTGTAGACCGGCCAGCAACGTATTCGTCTTCGAAAACTGGCTAGTCGAGCAACCAGCTAGTAGCCAGCCAGCTGTGAGTGGCGTAAACAATTTAAGACTACTCGAATTATGTTGGCACACATCAGCCACACTCAGCATCCAGCCTTCGAATTACTTTTTATTATTTTTTTCTTTTGTGCATGCAATCACCGTTGGGAATTGAAAATTAATACCAAAATCTTGTCGAAAAAAATAAATAAAACAAAAAACAAAACAAATGCCGTCTTATTGTTGCATAACACTAGTTTACACGAAAAATTAACCTTTATAAAAAAGTTATTTCTAGGCTCACTTTGGGTCGCTGAATATGAAAACAAAACCCAATTTTTTTAAAGAAGCGTTTTCCGGATTTTTTTGAAAAACGAGTTTTTTGATACCTTTCGCAGTTATTTGTCAGTATCTTTTGAAAAAATCATCTAATCGAGGCGGGCAACCTACCGTTCGAAAGGTATTTATGCGCCCTATGCAAAAATATACAACCTGTATAGATTTAAATAAAAATTATTACTGTTACTAGCAACCAAAATCGAAAAAAGTGGAATTTTCATTAATTTTTGAAAATAACACATTTTAATATGCTTATTTTTAATTACAAAAATTTTGTTTAATTTTTTTTTCAAATTTGAGTAAAAGATAAATTGCAGTAAATATTGAGTCTAAGATCATCCAAATCGAATAATAAATGTAGATGTAATGGGGCACTGAATAAAAATTCTAACTTTATATTTTTCACAAAATCACACTTTTGGTCACACTATGTTTCAAAAGATATTGACAAATAACTGCGAAAGGTACCAAAAACATGTTTTTTGAAAAAATCTCGAAAACGCTGCTTTGAAAAAAAGAATGGGTTTTGTTTTCATGTTCAGCGACCCAAAATTAGCTTAGAAAACATTTTTGGTTAACGCAATTACGTCAAAATTTGTCGACTAGTGTAATCGGCGGTGAGCAGAAGTATGCTGCAGCGCTGATTCCCAGCTGATTTACTTCCGCTTCAATGCGTTTACCGAATGAGGGCTACGGTCCTACGAGTATTACTCATTGTTTTTTTTTTTTGGTTGGCTTAAGGAGCTATTTACTGTCATGGTTATTTATTTTTTCTGTAATGCATCTCTTTTTTGATAAACGCTTTTTACACGTGTATGAATTTTACAAGTTTTTTTTTGCTTAGTTTTCTTTTTTATGCCATTAACTAGGATGTTTACTTGCCATTGCATTCATTTCTTTGCCGCACATTATCTGAGGTGGAAGAGGCCTTATTGTTGCAACACCTGCTACACACAAAAGAGCCACATGTCTTGAGGGGCACAGCTCTAGCAACAGCAGTAGTTGCATCGAATTCGGTTATTTTACTCGCCTGATTTGTTTTTTTCTTTGGTTGCGGGGGAACATGTTTTTTCTATCTACCAATTACCAGAAAGTTCTTAAGCATAATCTTTTATTTGAAGCGCGCTAACGACGATACATGTTCCCATCATAGGGGTTGTTTGGTGCCCCCTTTTCGCATGACGCTGACGCGCCGGTTTGGCCCGCAACCAACCACCAGCTGCTTGCTGTCTAAAACTGATCGACCGGCATGCTTTCAAGGCAAAACGCGTTTACTGGACAGCTGTTTTGCTGAGGATTTTTTTTCCTTCCGTTTCTGGTTTTTATTTTTTATTTCTTTAATTTACTGGTTCTCTTACTTTTTTTGGGCAGTTACATGTTATTGTTGTTCTTTGGTTTCATTGTTTAGTTTATTTTTAGAGTTCCTCTTTTTGGTAGAAGCTGTCCTGGTCGTCTTTACCTTTCTCTTACTGCTCCGCTCGATCAGCTTTCCCTGCGTACGATTTTCCTTTTTAATTCAATTTTTTTTTTGCTTTGCTTCTTAGCTTAAATATTTGGGTCTCCTTCTTTACTTCTTTCACTTGCCTCATTGTTATTGTTGTTGTTACATTTTATTTCTGGCATTTGTTTCTTATGTACGCTGACAGCTGCTGCTGGCTCTGTGTTTCAGCTGTTTCCTTCTATCGCAGCCACCACATTCTTCGCTGTCAGGATTAACCTTTATCAAACTCTAAAGTTACATATTTCGTGAAAATCTTTCCTCATTTATGATGCAGCATAGGCATGCACACATACATATGTACATAAGCATGTGTGTATGGTTATGGTATGTATGTCCTGTCGATCATTTTTCATTCTTCCCTCACCTTGTTTTGGTATTTTTTTTTCAAGTGGTTTGAGAGATCCTTTTTGGTACAGTAAAACATTTTAATTACATATAATTCCGAAGCAGGTACGTGTGTATGCTGTCAAACAAAGCCATATTTACAGTGATCAGTGAATGAAATATGCTGTAGAAAAAGATGTGAGTGAACACAGTATGGATGCATTTATTGGACTTTGATGTAAAACAATTTCCTTTGTAGCGCATAGTATCGACATATTGATTTTAGTTTATTATAACATGTACTTATCGATAGCATTATCGCGATTCTTAATCATGGTGTCGATAAAACTATCGATAAACTTATCGTTATCGTTATCGCTATTATATATTTTATTCTGCTTTTTAGACTTGGGCTCTGATACCACCTACGGCACTTTCTGCGTGCAAAGCTTTAGCCAGACCGATCTTCACGTATTCTGCCAAAACCATCGTTTCTATGTTCAACGAACTACAAAGCGATGATGGTCAACGCATTGCAGATATTTTTAAGTGTTCTAAACTTTTTTTTTTGTAGGCACAGGATAAAAGTTATCTTCGCCCATTAATGGTGTATAGGCATTAGGGACGCCATAAGTACAACATAAATAGCGGCTCTTAATTCCTTGTTGGTATTGCTTCCCTGGATTTTGATATCCAAAAAGAAATAATTAAGGCTATGTTTCACTGCATTATTTTGGAAAGTGGCACAAAAATCGGAATTCCAGCCACATATAATTGCTTAGAAGGTTGTGAGAACAATACCCTATGTTTTTCGCCCCCAAATGAAACTTGCGTCTTCAATGGATATTACTACGTCGTTAGCTTTTTCTACAAAGTAGCTAAAGATAGATCCAGACCTTATGTTCCTGGGAAACTCGGTAAACGCTTTCTATACCGACGGCACACAGTGGTCTGAATTTTACCTCGAGCTGCTGGTTTTCTATGATTTAACCACCAAAATAGTTTAATATGGCTGTATCAATGCTTTAACTCACTCACTCATAGTTGATGTTGCCCTGAACATATTAAAAAGTAAAGCTATTAGCTTTACTTGAACGCAGCTAGCGGCCTATAAAATTATCATATTTTAACTATTCTTATATCAGTTTGATAGCTTGATTTACACACTATAAGATAATGTAAACTATTTTATTCTATTTTCAATGCTTATATTCAAAAATCGACAACAGTGGTGAGTGTTTGCGAATTTGCATATTACAAAATTCAATATGATAAAAGTTAAATTGCGCGAATTATTTCGAAAAATTATTTATGGGACAATGTTTATTAAGACTCAAACTTTCCATATCCATTAATACTTTTTGCTACCTTTGGCACCATGAAAGAGTTTTTTCCAGCGCATTTTAATAAATTTTTAATATTATTTTTGAAAACTTTTGTTTCTATTATATCTTCAATATATACATATTTATATATATGTTGTGGGTATGTTACGCAAAAATGGATTGGTAGAGAAAAAACCCAAAAACCCCTGAATACCCTGTTTTATTTAAATTTACTAGATTCGTAATAAGCGACCCCGAAAGCCTTTGCAAGCCATGTTTCATTTAAACACATTGATTTCTTAATTTGTATGTACTCCATATTGGATCCGCCATTTTAATTTTTTGAGATCTACATTCGTACTCAGCGACCTTAAAAACATATAGGAACAAAGTGGTGTAAAATTTATCAAAGCGCCTGTGAGGAAATAGTTTTGTCCGCCGAGATTTAGATTTCAGACCACAGTGCGGCCCCAAGATTCAAAATGGAACTGAAGCAGACTAGCATCTGGAGAGTAACTTCAGTTGCTTTTCTGCTTTAGATACAGTTACAAGAGATTTTCAGTGGGTGGATAGTCTTGAAATAGGAATCTCAGCAAAATTTGCCTTCGTGGTGAACCGTCAAGTGGCAACGACTAATTCGATTTGCGTTCAAGATGGTTGAA
Organism: Rhagoletis cerasi; assembly: GCA_029783565.1. NCBI lineage: Eukaryota > Metazoa > Arthropoda > Insecta > Diptera > Tephritidae > Rhagoletis > Rhagoletis cerasi. The sequence goes on from JAPVRG010001740.1 coordinate 6,090, forward strand.
GTTCCTCAGAATCTTCTCGGTAGCACAACTTCAAACTGTACTGGTTCTAGGGACACATTTACTATTCCGGGAAATGAGAAAACAGTGGAGCGAGCGGGAAAAGGAGCTGAGTTAGAATTAGGGGAAGCAGTTCAATGCATATAGCCTTCCTTGAGATTCCTGTTGAGGAAATAACTAGCAACAGTAGATAGCGTAGATCAATATACCACTGGTAGCCCTTTGTTTTTTCCATTCCTCTCTGATCGGAAACCGTATACGAATCCTTGTATTGAACTCCCAAGCTGGCGTAATTTAGTCAGTGCTGGCTTCTAGTTAAACTTAGATTCCATTCAGTTGACCTCCTTTTCAGTCACCTAATATCGTCGCATTATTTTCATTTGACGTGGTTTTTACGTTGCGCGTCCCCAACCCTTCGCGAAACCCGTTGTATAGTGCAGCGAATTAAAATACAGCGGTTACGCTGGCTTGGTCGACGTACGAATCGACAGAAACGCTCCGGCTATGAAAGTATTCAATGCGGATCGATATGCTGGTAACAGAGAAAGAGGAAGGCCTCCTATGGTATGCAAATACCAGGTGGAGAAGGTTTTGGCATCACTTGGCATTTCTAATTGGCGTCAACTAGCGGAAAAGTGAAGCGACTGGCGTGCTTTGTTTCACTCGCCCAATATAGCTAGGCGGTTACAGCCCCAATCAAGAAGGACATCGTCGCGTTTCCGAAGTTGGTTAGCATCCACATGCTGGCTTCCCCGAGTTTGAGGGCGCCCTTAGCGGTCACTCAAAGAAAGAAAATGTACAGCTGTTGCTGGTGAAAGATCATGTTAAGCCCCTCCTGAGGTGCGCTACTTACATAATCCGCCCGGTTTGCCGAGACATGCGAGGCTTCGAACTTTTTGCTGTTCCCTTTGTCTAGAGCTTTCCACCAGGGGGTCAATTCTCGTTCTGTGAAACGGTGAAATGAAAACTATTTTCACGTTTTCATTGCACTTTCGATTCGCATTCAGTGAAAATATGAAAAGAAACGTCAAAATGTTTTCACATGAAAAAAAAGTGAAACGAAACTTTTCATTGTTTCACAACCCTGACGATTCTCGTTCTGTGAAACAGTGCAAACAACTGTCAAAAACTTTTCATATGTAAAAAAAATTATTCACAGCCTGTTTATACGTGAAAACAAGATGCAAAGGTATCATTATAGAAAATCTTGTTAAAAAAATTAAAATATTGATAATGGTAATGTTCTATGAATCAAACCGATCAAATATTAATGTTTTTCTCACTGACTGCTTAATTCTTTAATAATTCACTTATAAATAACCCTGACTTCTTACTTACGGTCAAGGCTGTATTTGTTTTTTCGTGAATTTTGCAATTTTTAGAAAGAAGACTTTTACTGCTTTATAAATCGAAAATTTTTATGAAAATGTCATTTTATAGAGCACTTTAAATCTATTTTATCTTTTTATGAATAAGGGGGTTAGAGTTTAAGAAATTATGATTTTTTTTTTACTTTTAAAAGTATATGAAGTTCTCTTTTTAATGAATTTATGTACAAAACTTACATGAGATAAAAACTGAATTTAAAAAGACTTATGCAAATATAGCAATATATGGATTGCTTTTTTCTAGAGCCTAATATGAAATATCAAATATGAATGAATATGATTGATTTTTTATTTTTTATCCTTTAAGAAAATATGAAGTCCTCATTTCAATGAATTTATGGAAAAAAACTGCCTTTAAAAAGAATTAAGCATTTGGAAATAGAATATACCAATGAATATTTATTAATATATGTTCAAAAGTAAAAATACGAATGTAAAATAAAAAGTTGAATTTTTGCAATCTAATATTGAATATTATTACTAAAAGTATTTTGAACAATTTGCAATCGTTGTCTTTTTACAATGGATAATATATCTCGCGTTGAAACAGCTGAAGAAGGGCCACCACATTCTTCTTGTTCATCAGTCTTAATAAAATTCATCGAACGGCACTCTATTCCGAACCAAGTAGTTGTGTAAAACCAAGCAAGCGTTGATTATGAGGCCTGCTTTCGGTGGACTGTAGAAAAGGGCTCTTTCCTTCGACAGACAGCGAAATATGCTTTTTAGTAAGCCAATGCATCTTTCTACAAGAGATCGAGTTGACTTGTGTGCTATATTGTAGCGTTCTTCTGCGGTACATGATGTTGCACTAATTGGTGCCATCAAGGCTATTTTAAAATTTACATTAGCATTAGGTATTTAACTAAGAAAAATACCGAGAAGCCAAAAATCCCACAGCTCTGCAAGCTCGAGAGCGACGTCATATACGTATATGAGTCATGAGCAGTACCTCCGAACCGAGCGCTAGCAGACTAAACGATATTATCAGCATCACACGATTCCAGGAAATTGGTATTTTTCCATGAATTTTATTTTGAGTGCCCGGAAGTCTTCGCATTTGGGAACTTTATATGTCCGTTGGCAGGGCGCTTAAAATAATTACATGACACGGAACAGAATGTTTCCGTTGCGAATTCGGCATAAATGGCATTAACTCATCCATTAATTCCAAGCACAACCCGTCTGTTGTAATCTCAAAGGGATTTTGGTGTCGCGAAGTCTGCGCCTGAGCACTCTCAAATTATCTCTATAATACATTATAATGCATTAAAATGTATTTACTGCATTTAGAAAATTGACACAACATCTATTACCTTTGCTCATCTCGAATTCTTTGCGATAATTTTAATAAAATAATTATTCCCCGACATGTTTTGTTTACGTTTTTCTCCACTTTGACATTTGCTTCGAAAATACGATAGCACAGTTGCAAAAGTTTCACGACTACAGTGGTATTGGAACACGTTTTTCACAGCACAAACCAGAATCGCAAAATAAGCGTATGTGAAAAGATGGAGTGAAAAGTAGTTGTGAAAACGAAAATGAAAACTTTTTTTTCACTTCACCTTATCACAGAATGAGAATTGACCCCCAGGTCTAATAAAATGTTCAAAAGGCGCTGAAGACGCACTTTCCTGATGCCACAGCTGATAAATCTGACACTATAGGAAATGAAGGGGATGCTTTATGTAAAAATAAGCTATAAAAAGGAAATTCTCTGCAAGGAGATCTCCAGGGTTATTGAAACCTCAAAGCCATACAAGACCCATCCCAATTCTAGATGAGCTTTGCCAAAGGGTAGTGTACTCCGAACAACTAGTAGTACAAAAGTCTTCCCGCCTACCGGATGTAGCGGCTTCCTAGCCGAAGTTGCGACCAGATAGGTAGCAATTGAGGCAATCAGACAGACAGGCAGTTCTAAAAGCTCTGATTTCTGTCACAAGTAATTCGGAAATCGGAAAGAAAAAGTGATATACATAATTAAATTCACATTCAATTCTTTTTGTGCAGAAAACTTTTCGACCCTGTTGAAAATATAATTGTTTGTACTTTCCTTAATAATGATAATAAAATTTTGGCGCTTACACTTTTGCTAAATGTTTGGCAGAGCTTCTCCTCCAATTTGAGGTGTGCGTTCTGATGTTTTAACACAAATGGAGGGACCTACAGTTTTACACCGCCTCCGCATGACAAATGGATTTCTATGAGAAGCTTTTTCATGGCAGAAATATACTCGGAGGTTTGCCATTGTCTGCCGAGGGGCGACAGATGTTGCTCAGACCAGAGTTCGAACCCAGGTCCTACGGCGTGGTAGTACGTAACTCTAAATACTCAGCCACAGCAACCGCCACTTTTCTTAATCTGACACAACAATCTATACCCTTTCTCCCGCTATCAAGTATCCCAATGAGAGTAATAAAAACTTCAAACCAGCTTCCCACAATAAAAAAGGCCAATAATAAACGTGAGAATATTTTGAGTATCCTTGAGCGAGCAACAGACAAGTATGTACACATACCTACACAATTTATTCGAAAGAATCAAATTACACTACTGAAAAAGGGGACGCGCTTGAGATTTCATTGAAAGGAACAACTATGCAGTAAGCGTCCACCACGATTTAAACTCATATAAAATGTCGTTTAACTTTCTGTTAGAAATATTTGCATATCGAAAAAAGTGGTGTGAATTTCGTGAAAACAAAAAATAAACGACTTGAAAGAAAATACGTTAAGCCCAAGAGCAAAGAAAAACAAATAACGAACCAAAAGAACAAGCAAAACAACAGCACATCCTGTCTCGTAAACGCGCGCGCGCCTAGCCATAACGAAAACTCTTCTGGAACACTCCCAAAAAGGTATAGCTGAGCGGAACTTTTGACTTGTGCATTTGTATGAGTGAGTACATACATATGTGTTCGAAAGCGCAAAAAAGCGGCAGGATGGAACAGCTGCTAGCGGCCAACAGCCCATAACCGACAGCAGGCTACAACCCCTTTCACCAAAAACTAATATATTCATTTTTAATTTTGTAGATTTTTTCCGAGTTTAGGTTGCAGTCAAAAAAAAAATCTCAACAATAAATACAGAGTTGCATAAACTAGAGATTATACATTTATGCATACATATTTTAGAATTTTTGAAGCACGTGGGAAACGAATACAAATGTAAAATGTTCAGTAAAAAATAATAAAAATAGAATTTACATGTTAAAGGAAATAAAGAGAAAAAATTATGACATTGCTAGCGAGTGGCCTAACGTTGAAGCTGGCGTTGATGACGAAGCCAACTAAGTAATTGCGCAAT
>JAPVRG010001774.1:0-14366 GCA_029783565.1 Rhagoletis cerasi
CAAATAAAAATAATTTGATTATACTAATTTCGAAAGGGACGAAATAATTGTAAAATTTATACAGAATGAACAATCACAGGATAATATGACAGACTATTATAATAAATTCATATTCATCAAATTCGGCTGTAATCAAAATACAGTTTTTGATCTACCACCCCAGTAGGCAAAAGAAGGGCCTGAAACCCCTTCTAGAAACACTTCTAGTCCTTCCATTGGCAGACACAACCCCTTCTGCTTCTCATTATTCTTTGTATAAGATGTCCCACTTGTCAAGGCCTTACATTTTCTTATATCTGGGAAGGGCTTCCATGTGGCCTTCCATAGTCCAATTTTTTTCGTTCGAGTACTGCACTTCACAGATGCTTTTTCATATTTTGGAAACACAAAAAAATTTCTATCATTTTATAAGCACGTTGCCTCTGACGGAATTCGAACCCGCACCCTCCTGAAAGCTAAAAATATTGGTAAGCATCTCTGCGCACTCACTTTAAATCAAGGCCAGACCAAGCGATTGGGTCATTTGCAGGGTGGTGTTTATGAAAACTTTTTTTATTGAATAGCAAGACTACATCACCCTGTCTTAGGCCTTCCATGAGAAGCCCTATGAGAAGGCCCTTTTCGAGAAGCTCTTTTGCAAATGCCAACTGGAATATAGCTGCATTTTTTGCTTAAGTGTACTAAATTGTGTGCATCTTTGCATTGATCAAGGAGCGTACTTGCCTGATATTTTTAGATTTCCTGCAGGGTGCTATATGCACATACACATTCACAAATTCTACTTCCGCACGCGTTCTGCAATCAATTGAATCGCCATTCGTTACAATCATTATCCATTGCATATTTTTAGGCAAATATTGCTAAATTCTAAGCGCTCCAAATTTAAAAAACAAAATAACCATTATATTAACAAAAAATTTTAACAAATAAAACACTATCCCGTTGAAAAATTTAGTTTTGTAGGTTTACACATCAGGTACTAACTTAAAAAAATACTTTCCTTTGTTCAAATCCGAGGATAATCTTCATTTGTTCGGCGTTGTAGCATGGGTATTTAACATTCATACATACATACATATGCATATCGCTCATCACAAGTTCGTGATTGCACAACATGCGTTCGTACATACGCTGATGGTTCGAAGGGGATATCGTAAATTCTGAAAATGTTCGTAAAATTGCTATGTACATACATATGTAAGTTAATAAGGGTCAGTTCGTAAATGCAATCCACAGAATTACTGCAAAGAATTAAACTCTTTTATTCATAAACTATAGTTCATAGAAATGCCCTATTTTCCCAACTTAGTTCCAATTAGGCCTTTAACCGTCTTTGCGCATGCTTAGAAATAAAAGGAACTGTTTTTTGCAGTAATGCCACAGTGGTGCATTTACAAACTGCCCCTAAATTTAGAAATTTTTTGTAGCGAAATTCTTACTGCCGTACAATTTTTTTCGCCATAAAAGGCTTTTTTACCTAACCTACTATCACTGCATGTACATAGATAAGCATGAAAATTTAAAAAATATTTCTCATAAATTTAATTACATATGTATATTTGTGTCTCTTTCACTCATTTATAATTAATATTATAAAATATTTAAGTTACATTCAAAAAATTACTTAAGTATTTACGTTATGTATTCGTATTTTGTGTATCAATTTTTGAAATATTTTCACGTTCTGATCTAAATATTAAATGTTAAAAATGTTTGCTGGAATTTCCACATCAAAATATCCAATTCGGTATATTGTTATATGTAGTACATATGTATTTATAATCAACTTGAAAATTTTATTTAGGAAAATAAAAACACTGAAAATTAATTCTTTACTATTTTTTTTAATTTAAATACATACATACATACATACATATTTCATTGAATTTTTTTAACAAATTTTTGCACAGGCTAGAACGACCCTCGATTATTATAATTATTTTGCTTTTATTTTCAAGTCTGTATGTATTTTTTTCTTTATTGTTAACTAACATTGAATTTTAATGAAGCGAGCAGGGTGCCTTGGGGATACCCCTTTTTATTTAACTTAATATTCACATGTATTTGTTTTTCTGTTTTTGAAAATAGAGCAATTTGAAGTTTTTTAAATAAAGCAAAATATTACTTTCGTTTTAAAGTCTACTAAAGCAGCGCAATCACGTTTGTGTTTATGTGACTATTAAGTGGGAAAGAATTAACCAAATGACAAGTTGACTATATGCTTCCTAAGAATTAATCAGGCATTATAACTAAAAAAAATAGGCTTATGGGTGCGGCATTTCGATTTTAAGGGCATTAGTTTACGCCTGGGTGCGTATGTACATACATATGTATGTATCGTCTAGACAAGCGATCGTTAGTGTTGAAGTTGAGGCTGTAAGCTTAGAGTTTTCTTTAGACGCCCAAAGAAGTTATCACTGGTGAAAAATCGTGCTCGTAGATTTCAATCAGCAAGGGAGAAAGTATCCACAGAGCGGATTTTTTTTAAACAAGTATTGCTCATTGGTTTTATGTGGGTTACATTCTTACATTTGTTCTATTTAAACATCTTTGTCTGTCAACTTTAAAGCTGCAACGATTGGTAAAGAAACCCATTCGGGCAATGAGATTTCATTCATTATACAACAACACTTAAAGAATTGTTTTAAATTGAAACTAGAATTACTAATAAAAAGTCAAGCTGAAATCTAACGCTTTACAATTAGAATTACTTTGTTTCCTACTCGTGGCCTTAAAATTTTAAACAGAAAACGAAATTTCGTATAATTTTTAACAAATTTAAATCGCTTTATATGTATGTATTTGCATCACCCGGCAGATACCAAGATCACTGTTACCCTGTTGACACAACTATGTTTTTGTTTGACAGCAATGTAAAGGTTCCTTTGCTTGTAGCTATATACCCTCAAAGAACACTCGCACGTATAAACATCCCAGCTCAGTACTCAGAATATTAGCCAAAATGTCATGCCCACATTTTTTGATGAGCCACATTTACTACCCACTTTCTCAACAATGAAAAACAATTGCCCATTCGTCTGTGTTCACACACACTCGCATACGCACATGCATGCATTCATACATATACCCTATGTACATTCCATTCCACATACATATATGCATGTTTTCGCCCCAATTCGTATGTCGTCGCTTTTTATCTTGTACTTGTATTTATCTTGGGCTTAAATGTTGATTTGTATAGATCGGCCTGTGGCTCCTCGGTGGTCTACGATGATGAGCTTAGGGCATATTCACACAAACTATCCTCTATACGACTGTGCCGGTGAATAATTCACTAGCTCAATTTACATTCCAAAGCAGTAATTGTTAACTTGTCGTGGCTGTCGTTGTAGGCATTGCCACCTGCAATTGCTCTTGCTTCTTATCCCACCACTCCTGTATGCTATTCATCATTTGCTTCCGCCGAAAACGCATGGATTCGCTGATGCACATTTTTATAAAATTTGATTTCATATCAAAATCACCTTTGATTAGATTGAGATGTTCCAATAGTTGCGAGTAATTGCGTCCTGGGCGGCGTATATCGCGAAAAACTTGTGTTCGAATTTCTAAGTTATGTTTGCGCGCTGCATCACGCTGCTCTTCAGTGAGCGGGGGTGGCCCTGAAGCGGCACTACTACTACGTTGAGCACCGCCATTACCAATGTTATTGGTTATATTGTTGTGGTTGGACAAATGATTGGAGTTGAATATACCCGCAGTGTTAGCCATTGACTCACGTTTCAGTGTGTCGAAGTTAACGGATAGTGTCGCAGATGCTGCGGAATTCGCTGTGGCTTGTGGCGGTGGCATTAGCGCCGACTCTGTTTCCATTTTAATCGAGCCCGCGTTGGCTGGCGAATCAAAATTTGCTGTGGAGGCTGTGCTCGACATTCCTGAAGTGCCATTGTGGCATTGTTGCAGTATGCGCGAGATTTCCTGCGCGTCGTTAATATCGTTGTGTTGATAGGCAGGAGCTGGGGTCACCACTGTTGGTGTGACCGCCACCGCTGAAATTGATATGGCCGCTCCTAGCGCCACTGACGCAGTGGAAATGCCGAGCAAAGCGTTACCATTGATTTGGATTGGTGACGCGAATACATTTGGTGTTAATGATGGGTTGGCATTAGCTAAAATGTTTGGTGCCACTATTGAACCAATAGCAGGCAATGAATCTGGAGGCGGCGCCATTATTGGCTGACCATAACTGTTCAGATAGGGTTGTGGCGAACCGGGCGGGGACATAGGTGTCAATGTGTTGTTGCTGTTCGGCATTTGTGTAACAGGTGTTAATGGCAAAGTGCCCCCTGCAATGCTGAGGCCCACAGTGGAAGTGATTGGACCTAAAATCGGTCCACTTATATCTGAATCACAGCTGCTTTCATCGCTGATGCCGTTGATAAAATTACGCACATAACCGTTTATTAGGGGATCACCCGGTTCGTCTTCGTTAAAGTCGAACGCTACCACCAGTCGGTCCGGATCGCCGTCGTCTGACATGCCGGACGAAATAGACGCGGTGTCTGAGGTGCTATCATCATCAAAGTCGGAAAGCGAAGAAACCGAAGCGATCGGGGAATTCGAAGACGTCACACTAAGACTCGGCGTGCTAGGTCGCACATCGGTGGAAGTGCGTCGAAAAATGTAATCCTTGCGTATTGGGCCCGCTTTGCGTTTTCGCGTGCGCGAAGCATCGATTTTCTTTGACAAGCCGCCTGGCGCCCCAGGCATAGGCGAACCGCCAGCGCCATTATTTGATTTCATTGGTGCCACGTCACTGAGATCAGCCTCGTCCACCATAACCATATGCTTGTCCTTCTTGTACGGATTGCCAAACATGTGCTGCCTAACATTCGTTGGCTCGATCTCGCGCAACGGGTTATCTTTATTCTTCAAATATTCCTGGTAATTGCCCATTTCAGCTATGGGCAGGCAGTGGCCCGAATCTTTAGCCACTAGACTTGTGGGCGCTGGGCGAAGAACAGCTTCACGCATACGCGCTATTTCCTCCATCAAATCACGACGCGGTATATCGAACGGATTACGGTACGATTTTGCAGAGGCTTGGCGCGTCAGTTGTGGTACGACTATGGTGTAATTCTCGAGCGGCTCAATCTCTGCGTGTAATTTGGAAAACGTTTCTCTCAACAATGGATGGCGCACAAGATCGCGTCGGAGCGGAACACCCGGATTCAATTTTGCTGTTTCGATCTGACGATACGGTGGCTTCGGCTGTTTTAGTTGCTTATATACCTTCATACAGAGATTTTCCTGATCTTGTTTGGCGGTATTCTTGATATGCTTCAATTGGTTGGCGATGTTCGGTGACAGGTAGTTGTCGATATTCTCTGGTAACAAGAATTGGAGCAACTGATACGGTACATTGATGTTAAGCAAAGCTTTTCGCAGAAATGGGCAGTAGTATGGCGGTATTGAGCGCACGTAGGCATTAAATTTGTACATGAGATCGTTGGGTGGACTCATGTTGTACTTGTGAATAAGGTCGTGCAGCAGCGGCAATAGCGCCGGGTAATTATACGCTAACACATAGAGGTGAACTTGTGTAAAACTTGGTGATGCCTTCAAATAACCAAAGGGTAAGTCGAAGCCGTGCATACCATTTGATATGATCACCTGCCAGCATTTGTTCATTTCGCGTTTTTGGAGTATTTGCAGCGTTAACGGACTACCCTCGACCTCGTACTTGTCGACGGGGAAGCTGCGCACCATTTGCGGCTCGTCGACAGCGGGAGTGACGACTTTTAATTTAGGATGCGCATCGCGCGGCGGCAGCGTAACTGCCTTCGGGTCCGGCCAGTATGGCTCCGGCAGTGGCCAGTAACCGATGGGGAAGGTCTTTTGTGTAATATGCTTTTGCACGTAGATCATCTTTTTCATGGGCTGGAAAATTATATCCTGCAGCGCTTCGTTTGGCACACCATCCTTCGGTAGCATCGGTTCGAATTGCAAAACAACGCCTGGCTGCACCTTCTGCACTAAACTCTCTATGCACTGATTGAGTACATAATGCGAACGCACACGATACGAACGGCCACCTGTTACGATACACATGCGTTCTATTGGCGAATCATCGTGTGGTACCTTACCCTCAACACGCTCATCGACTTTGTTGCCAGGCATGCGTAGTACCAAGGAAAAAAGTCGTTGATCCCAACGAAATGGTTCTTTTGTAAAATTTGTTCCTGGTATTTGAGTATTCAACGGCAGTATGATCTCCTGATGCACACCATTACGGTAGGAGTAACGACCTCCATCAGTAATCACAATTATTACCGAAGGCTCCAAGTAGAATGGGCAACGGCCCTGTCCGTACGTGTCGATGCCTGATTGCATGCGATTCAAATTAAGTAAATCGAAGGCATTCTTTAGTGATTCGCCCATTGAAGTTAGACCATTGCTCTGCAAATTTTTCAACTCATTCATGAATGTTGCATGATTCTCCTTCCAGCCGGCCTTAACATTTGATGGTGGTTCCTCAAAAGTTAACAGCATATAACGATCGCCAAGGCAATCCTGCGTGCGTTGACGATATTTGAGGAATGTCTCGACTGCGCCTTTTGCTATGTCCAAATATGACTTTTGTACACCATTTACATACGCCTTCTGGCACATCGACGCGGATGTGTCCACTAAAAATAGTATAATTGTCATAGCGACCGTACAGAAGACGTGTAAAAATCCTCGTTAGTAGCTTCCTCTTTAGTTGTTCAGTGGTTTTTGGTATATATTAAATACGATTTTAGTTTTGAAAATATTATTCCCTTGTTGAATTACTACATCTGTTTCGATATCGGGAAAAAATTAAGGCAGTAGATTGTCTGAAAAATAATATTGAAGAAAAATATAGAAAATATTAAGCGATCAATTTCGGATTAAAGAAGGGACTGAAATTAAAGAGAAAGAAGTACAAGGAGTTTTTATATATTGAGAATATAGGGCTTGCAGCTTAAATATAATTAAGAATTTCATTTGAATTTCCTAGATAAAAAGTAATATTAAGTAGAACAAGTAATTTTTAAGAAAAAAATAAAGCCGACTTCAATTCTCATATATAAATTTAGTAGAACTGCTGATTTCTTCATGATGCAATGATCGGAACTAAACCAAATTAGTATGGGACCACCCTTGAGGGGCCACCTTTCCGATTAAAAATTATCGAAAATGGTTCACTTGGTCCAAAGTTATCTGGTAACATAAAAAAAATATTCCGACGAATTGATAACCTCCACATTTTTTGAAGTCGGTTAAAAAGGTAACGAATTCGAAGTTTTAAATAACTTTTCCTATAGGGTGATGACTTTTGCGGCAAGTGTCCAATTTTGCGCCACCCTGTATAAGCTAAGCATTAACAGAGGGTATGGAATAAAAGCTCTCGGTATATTTCTTTTTAGCTAAAAATCTTTAAAAAAAAGTTGTAAACATACATATGTACATAGATATTTCCCTTAAACTTTTATGGGATTTATTTCTATTTTCATGAATGACCCGCCGGGCCCGAACATACTGATATACATACGTTTGTATGTAGATAGGCGCTTAGACATGGGACCATATGAGCATTCATTCAACTCCAAAACCCCCCTCCCCTCGCTGGATCCACCACTGTCCTACACTATTAGATAGATTGTGAGTTATCTGACAGCTTTTGGATGAATCTGAATCTCAAATGAAAATGAGTTAGGGCCTTTCTCTATCAAGGTAACGATTTGTACCCAGTAGAAATTGGTTGTATGCATCCTTGAAGTATGAATAAGAAAGTGTGAAATATTCATGAAGGGTAATGAATTTCCAAAAATTAAGTCGAATTCTGACGAACTGCAAGCGAACGTACGTTGTTGTTGTTTAAGTACATTTCCAGATAAATCTGACTACTATACAACATCACACAATTTTTTTTGGACGGTCGTGTTGTGTGATGTAATATAATTTATACCTGAAAAGTAAGTTAAAATATGAGCAAGAAATATTTTGTATGTATGCCCTATACTAGTGCGTTTGCATGTTTGAAGCATTCATACAGCCATATGCATACAGCAGTAGTACAAGTGTAAGGATACGCTCTGAGAAACCACACATGTTAAATGGAAATGAAGGCGATGTCGTATGCATAAAATTTCTACTGGGTAGTTATGTACATACACATCTGTGGCATTTTATTAAAACAACTTATCTCGAGATAATTTCCTTAAAAGCAATATTCCATTGGGTTCCCAAACAATATTTTAACGCTTAACTAGCTATTGGTGTAGTTTAAGATGACCATTTAATAGAATCTTTATAAAATTATAAAATTTTTCAAGAGAAACTTTTTTTTTAATTCAAAGCCAAACCTTCTAAAGGCACTTAAGTTGTTTTAATAAAACGCCACAGATATGTATGTACACATGTACATACATTTTTAAAAACCCGAATTTACATAGGTTTGCTACTATGGTCAGAAAGAAAATATGTCGAGCCCTAACCGCCAAAATAACGTAAGCGACATTTTTTTCAAAATTTTCTTTTTGATGCAGAAATTCATCTTAATGAACTAGGAACATTTCTGCATCAAAAAGAAAATTTTGAAAAAAAATGTCGCTTACGTTATTTTGGCGGTTAGGGCTCGATGTAGTTTTACTGTTATGATGATTTAATAAGTTCAATATTGGTATGTTTATACATATATGAGCTGAAAATCGATTGTTTGTTAAATTTTGGAAGAGAAAATGTACATACATACATATGTACATGTGTAGGTAGCCCTATTGGTTAGAAGTTTAAGCTGTTGTTTGAACGCACGCCACATGCATACGTAGTATGTATGTAAAATTTCATCCGTACGTTCTGCTTGAAAATAATTAATTTAAATTAAAGGGGAACATTATTTGTGAACCATTATATAAGCGCCTGTGGATACATGATTATATTTAACTTAACAGGATCCATGAAATGTTCATGTTTCCCCCAAAGTATACTTTTACTGGGTAGCGATAGATGGCACTGCACCTCCACAACAACAACACACACATCTATACATATGTATGTATGTATTCGTATCCAATATGTATTTTCTAACGGAGCCAACGCAGAGCGTGAAACTCTGCAGAGCTTACCACGGCTAGCGAAACTAGATGAAAAAACAAAAGATTAATAGGTGAGCAAAAGAGGTGCATAACAAAGCTAACAGACCCACAGTCTCGACCATTTCATTTCAATGCAAAGAACTTTCTTTCATTCAGAGCACAAGACGTACAACTCTCTAGCTGAGTAATGGGCTCAACATGGAATGGCAACGTATGTATGGAAGACGAGCACATATCAGCGACGTCAGAAAAGATGGGAGCGTTGGAGGTGAAGGCAAAGATGATGTTGGCGCTGCTGGCTTTTTGTTTAAAATTCAAACAGTAGCGGTGTGTTTATCGTTTTGTGGTGCTCCACTAACTTTACGGTAACGTAAATTCTTTCGTGTTTAGATACCAATGATTTTAATCTATCATTTAAACGTTTAGGTTCAACAAAATCGGTTACAGGTGTAGGTACTTTATCTGTTAATCTGTTGCTTTACTAGTCCGGACTAGTCCTCCAAACCGGGCGAGCAAAGGAACAGAGGCTGTATCTTGGTGTTCTTGTACGCCTTTCCGTGTTGGCATTTGTTGGCTATGACACAAATTCAAAATTGTTTTATTTCCTCCCCCTAATTGAGAGAGAGTAAATATTTTAGTGGAGAGAAATGCTATTAAAATCAGAGTTGTCAACCTTAACGAAAATAATTTTTTTGGAAGATAATTCGGCAAATCTTGGTATCGAAATTGGAGATTTTTTGCACATGGGTAATTTTTTAACTTATATAGAGGTAATTAAAAATAACTATTTACGCCGGAATCAGTTCATGTAGAACTCTTAACTTAGTGTTTTTAGAAGCCGCAGTGAATTTTAAATATGATTTAAAAATCTAATTTTTAATTGAAATTTCAAAAGGTATTTAGATTGCAATAAAAAAGCTTTCCCCAATTTATTAACTGCCGGATATACATACATATCGCACACCCTCTTCAAGAGGCACAACTCAAAAAGCAGATCTAGAAATATAACTGCTTGTGGATCGTACAGATTCAACAAAATTAATACAAAAACATGTACCTAACTATAACAGTAGTTTTCTAGTTAAGAGAATAAAATTATGAAGAAAAAATATTTCAATTCATTGGAGATATCCTACGAATCGATTTATGTAATAAAATCTACCTAAATTTTTTTTTAGTTGTGCCTCTTTTGAAGAGGATGTGCAATGTATTTAATTGCTTTTGCTTTTGAAATTATTTTTTTATCACGAGCGATTTTAAAAATCCCGCCGACGATCAATTCCTCACTTATTAAAACTACATGGCAACGCTTTTAGCCAACAAAGCGGAGAAATTCTCACGTGCGCGAAAGCGAGACGACGGATAAACAGCCGAAACTTTGACATTTGGCAAGAACAGACACACGAAAGTAAAAAAGGATAAAATTTGGCTAAAACAGAATAATCTTAATAGCTTTGTATAGGCAATGGGTGGCTGCATTTGAAAAAGTACGTCCTAGCATTTAATTAAGTGGTAAAACAAAGAACATTAACTTGAAACATTTTCTATAGGTTGCGAGCGCTTATAGAGGCCGACTTTAAAGCGTTGACAACACAAGAGATGTGCAAGACGATAATTTGGCTTCGGAAAACTTTTTATGACACAAACACGCGCTACGACGTTCAATTAGCGATTGCAAAATCAGCACTATTAACTAAACGTTAAAAAATCACACCAATACAAATCAAATAAACGTCCTTGACGTTAAGAATCTTGCAAACGGTAGCGTGCCACCGAGATTTGTAAACAAAATTGTGATCGTTGCAAGCGAAGAGCGAACGGCCCGCAGAACTTGCGACCAAACATAATGTTCAATTGGTGGGTGGTTGAGGGCGGTGCACTGCGTGGCTGGCGCTGATAAGTATTGTAGTTTTTACCTGCTGCCCCTGCCGTTAAATAAAGCGTGCAACAACAAATCCAAGCCAACTGCTATTGATATCACTAAGGTGAATCGGCAAGCGTGAAAAAATATGTTCTCACCGTTTTCGCAGATTTATTTTCAAATTTTACTTTTTGTGAATAGCGTCTCAATTCATCAACCAACGTTTACCAGTTGTATTTGCTAATGCAGTTGACGTCGTCGTCGCCATCACAGTGACTTGTCATTGCCTTCTTACTATCCGTTTGCTCCAATTGTCGCAAATTGAGAATACTCAACTTTTTCACAAATATACTTTATGCTACTTTAAATATCCCTTTGAGTGGGAGAAATCCCAATTCACTAGAATGCTGTGCGGTACCTTCTGCTTTCCAGCTACGCTCCATACGTTGTGCTTAATAAAGCTTCTCCATCTATCAGTTTCCTAAAGAGGCATTCTAGTGGTATTCGATTTGTGCACAAGGTGTGTGGTGCGATGGAACGAATAATTCAATCCAACAACAATTGTATTGGATGTATAAACGTGCATTTACACATGCACACACTATGCAAAGCACAGCAGATGAGAGAACAGCCAGTCAGTAGCGCCACTGCGGGAGCACCAACAAATCCCCAAAAGCAATGCGTGTTGTTGTTGTGAAGTGCTGCTGCCGCCTCTTCTTTCTTCCTTCTACTTCTCTCTCTTTGTTTCACACTTTTGTGCGCTGCTGCTGCTTTTCCTTCTCCGCTTTGTGCTTACATACAACAATTTATCACCACCGCGAGCACTGCTTTTTGTTTTTGTTCCGTCCCGAGTATTCAGCTTTGATTACGTTTTTCAACCGGTGCTACCAACCTTCCTTTCCAAAAGCAAGAAACAAACTGTCAAAATTTCACTGGACTACAAGCATTCGTCGCTCATCGCAACGTTCGCATGCAGGCAGAATATTCCATTTTGCTTTGTGTTCACATCCGTAAGCGAAATATGCGCACAGTGACGCGGATAAAGACCACGGGGGGAACCAATTGCGCAATTAAACTGACAGCTATAAAACTGATGTCCTCGTTTTGAAATTCAAAAAGTGGGAAAGTGCGCCAAATAAGTTGTGAAAGTTTTACAGTAAAACACAATTCTGTGACTATACATTCATTAGAATAATTTAAAAAATATGTGCTCGGATAATTTTGGTATGCATATATTTCTTGAAACAAGTTGCTATCACAAGTGACCTTTGCTTAGTACAAATGTAAGTAGTTTTGGTTGTTTTACTTGTATGTACATAATTAAGTACAAAGGCCTGTACAATTAATAGAATTTACATACCTGTTGCGTTGTAAATTATTTCTCCCAAATTCACGGGACATTTCTTGAACCCTATTTTAAACATTTCCTGTTACTTATATTAACTATATTTAGGAAATACTTACAAGTGCATAGATTTTTTATTACAACTTCTTTAAGTATATCCTATGCTATATGCTGCAAGATTCCCTGACGCACTAGTGTTTCCACCTGAGCTCGTGGCAAATAGTGCTGACTATTCTTCTTCAAATAAATAACTTCGCCGTCTTCTAATTCAAATTTACCGTAATCTTCAACACATCGTACTTCTATATAGAGTGATTTCGGAGGCCGCAAGTCACCTGTCAGATCTATGCCTTGCCCATCCCCAATGGACCGCATGTAGGAAGCCAGCGACTTTGAGTATGTGTTAAAGAAGTTCACTTCCGGTTCGCATAGTGAAGCTTTGATGTCTGCTGGTATAATTGGACCAAACTCCCAACGAAGGGCTTTTATACGCAGTAAACGTTGATACAAATATGTTAGTAGGCAACGCTTGTTCCTTTGTAGAGCCGCGTGTCGAAAGTTGAGTAGAGGCCACAACGTGCGATCGCCGGAGGTTGAGTAGTTGGCGCTAAGCAAAAAGTTACAAGTGAAATGAATAGATTTGAATTATTGTAGCCTTGAGCTTACGCTTGTGCACAGTTTTCCTCGAAAATTGCTTTGATTTCTTCTAAAACTTGTCGAACACCGTCGTCCTGTATGCGTTTTAATTGAAAAGGTAGAAAATTTAATCACATATAGTACTTACGTCGAAAGGTGGAATGGTCTGAGAAGAACGTTCCAACTCCTTAATTAGCTCAAAGGCTTTATCGGCAAACATTTTATTTGATTTAGCCATTTTACTTAAATATTTACGTTTAATTCTCCAGTATAGTCGGCAAGAAAACAGCAATCAGCCGCCTTTTTGCCTAAATGTTTACGTTTCGCTTTTGCTTTTACACGTCATTCGCTGACACTTACGCCAGTGTTGTGTAATTTATTTATATGACTGTTCATGTACAAGGTTCATGTAGCAAATAATTTGTAACCGTTGTTACAAATTATCAGGTTTTAGTGTTCATGTATCAAAAAAGTTGCTCTTAAAAAGAAAAAATCCAGAAAAGTACGTGAACGCAAAACCAGTAACAATTAGCAAGTTTCATGAACAGCCGACTAATTTGTTGTTTATTCGCAGAAATTTTCCTAACAAAAACAATATTTCATATCTTATAAATTTAAATAGGCCTATTTTGTCAATTTCAACGATAAAAGGCCCATAAACAAATCCAAATAAACTTTAACTCCAAGTGTATAAGGCAGTAATGGATCATGACTCATGATTTATCATTAAATCATGGTAATGTATTTACTTTGCTGCTCTGTATGTAAACGACTGAGAACGAGTAAGCAAAAGAAAAATAATAAAAAACGAAAAATTACGAAGGTCCGTATTCGAATGTTACAACAAAGCTTCATATCGTTACCTTAATATAGAAAGGCCCTAACTCACAAAATCCCTAACTCAAATACAGTTTGAAAGTTTAATAAAAAGTAGAGTTCTCCAGTTCCGAATTTCGTCGAAACACATATTTTTAAATACAATAGCTCTGTTCATGCAAAAATTACTCAGTAACTTGCCAGTAACTCACCAGCAACTCAATTTCCGATAATTCGTGAGTTCAGTGAGAGAAATATCTAAAAAGTACGTGAACGCAAAACCAGTAAAATTTGCAAGTTTTACGAACAGCTGATTGATTTGTTGTTATTCGCTCTCTTTTTGGCTCTCTCTGTAAAATTTTGTTTCCTAAACTACGTTTTATAGCACAATCGAGTAAAAATTTTTGAAAATTATTCGTTGTGAAACACAGCTCTTATAAAAAATCACAAAAAAATGAGGGCTGTCAAAATCAGCTGACTATGGATTTTTTGGCGGCATAAAAAATTTACGAAATAAATACATGTTAAGAAAGTGAAATTGAAGCAAAGTTGCAGAAAATATACATAAATAAAAAAACTGAAAGGTACACCAACCATCGCTAGAAATGCCGGAGTATATTATCTC
>JAPVRG010001817.1:0-14038 GCA_029783565.1 Rhagoletis cerasi
AATCAACATCAGTTACGTTACTTTGACCACCCTTTTGTATCATTTATATGCCCCTTCACAAATAGAGGTTATTGGACAAGTTACCCACACCAGAAAATGCGCTGAAATGTCAATCAAAATAAGAAACGATTTCCTGAAAGGTTATTTGGCTACGTTCCAAATGTACCTAAAATGGTTTGCTTGTACCGAATGCACTTTCAAATTTAAGAAAGGTACGATTGCACCAACTTTTCCATCACTGTTGCTAATGGAACAGCTGACTCCATTTCGCTAATAGAGCAGTGTGAACACCCAAACACGTTGGCTCAACTAAGGAGTTAATTGCCCCAGCTAATTGGCATATTTGAACATAGTCTTAGCATAGTGAAATCACGGCAGCTGAGAAGAAAGCGCTGAGATGATTCCACCTCGTCGTTCTTCATATAGCTACATACGTGCATCAACAGGCGTCGGAGATGATGTTAAGTCATACTGCATGAGTTCCTATTGAACAATGACCTATCAAGACCCTCGACAGCATGAAGAATTGGCGTGTGATTTGCTTAAGAAGCTTCTTTGACCTGCAAAGACGCTCCGCCTTGGTATCCAAACCAGCCTGATTTGGAAGTTTTCCGATAAGATCGTGAGAGTCTTAGCCCAATGAGCGATTCTAAAATCCTGATTTTCGCTTGGGTAAATGTTAAGCCTCATAATCGGTATCAGACTTGTACATAACTAGTCGGCTGGGTCCTTTCAAATATTGAAGGAATATTTTCCCGTGCGTGTAATGTATACCAAGGAAAAAAAATTCTTTTGTTCTACCTAGTTAGTTAGTTAGTGCTTGGTTGTAGGAGACACTGTGACCTGAAGAATATTTTGTATGCATCTCTTAAGAGAGTCCCTAACCCAGTACGCGCAACATACCATCGACGTTCTTATTGAATTTCAAAAGAGTCTTGGTAGGCGAATCCTTTGTTACAAGCGGTTCGACCATTGGAACTTTAAAACGAATTCATCTTTATCTGGAAAAGGCTGGACAGTGACGAAGAATGTGCTCCAAAGCCTCATCGTGCACACCAAGCCAGAGAATGTGAAATAGTAGTTGGTTGTGATCAGTTAGATAGTTAGAGGGTAGATTGATTTCATTTCTATTTAATACAATAACATCTTTCGTATTGAAAAAGTAGACGAAGAGCCTGGCCTCCACCTATCCACAGTACTTAAGGCGTTCAAAGTTTACTCACTTAATAATTATATGTAGCTATCCAAGAGGATCAACTGAGGCCACAAAATGGTAATGGCTTTAAGATACAGTTAAAGATCTTTCTTGTGCCAACTCGTTTTCAATCTCATTTTTAAATTTCAATTTTCATGATAAAGATCAAACAAAATTTTAAATATAAGGCGCAAAAATAACTTTCGAATTTTAATTTTTATGATAAATGCCAAATTGTATAATAGAAGTTCGAATCGTAATATTGTCTATTTTTTTAACATTTCGGCAAATCAAACCCAAAAAAAGTTTGAACATTTCCAAACCCACTTAAATAAGTATTTTACAGGTTAAAAAACAATAATTGAATTTTAAGGCACAAATTTCAATTTTGCATACCAATATTCAATAATTTGCAAACAATTTTACTTTTCGTATCATATTATACTACGATAATATTTACCATCCGCACACCAAATTTCAGCGCTAATTTTATTAAAACTAATGCCTTTCAAATATATTACCCGTTCTGGGTCAACACCACCATTTGTGGCTGCTGAATAAATGAGCAATGAAACTATATAAATCCTGTGCCAAACCATTTGCAATTTCGCTACTCTGCTAATCGTATAAGTGTAATAGTTTTCGCAGTTGTGCTTCAGTCTATTTGTTGTTGTTACAATGTAATCCAAGTGGAGTTCAGGGTCCCCTCGAGGCATCATATAATTTGCTCAACTATAAATACATAACATAATTACTCATACGCACCAACCGACATTGCAGTAACTAACTAATTCACCTGATTTGCTTATTCTGCTCTACTCTTTTTAGATGCCAACGTCAGCGAATTACGCGCAGCAAATGCGAATTTAATAAATGCTCGTGGAACGGTGGATGTTTGACTGACTGAGTGGTGAGACGGGAACCACGCCACTTAGACACCACCTACACAACACTCCGCCGCACACATCATTTAGGTGCTTTGCACACGCTAACGGCGTACAAACATTTAAAATCCAAACAAACACACACAAGTAGCAGAAAATGTTAGTTGGAACCGCGCGCCAGCGTAAAAGTTGGTGTAATAGTTGTTGTAGTAGTGGTAGCCGTAGAAGTAAAAGCAGCAAAGGCGATGGCGCTAGCTGTAGTGGAAGCTGTGATGATGACTATCGCAGCAAAGCATACAGTAGTTGGTCTGTGCGCTTCAATCGGCAGCCATCCCTATGCACAATCTTGCTACACCTGCTTCTTTCCACACAATTGTTGCACGTAGCACACACTTATCTGATAATTGTGCATGAGGACGTGCCCTCTGGTACAGTGGTCTTTAACGCCTCCGTCTACAAGCTCGGCTCGGAGCGACATTATAAAATTAACGCACATAAATCAGCGCATTTCGTACACCATTTGGTCGCTGTCAATCACAAGGATGGTCAGATACAGTTGCGCAAGCAGCTTAAGTGCGATGGCATCTATTACCCCAATCTCTTCACCTTCTACGTGGACTCGACTTCGAACCGGCTGCGCAGCATTGACTACTACAGCCTGCCGGTGCGGATATTTGTAACGGGGCGGGATTGCAACGAGGATCGGCGCATAGAGGAAGAGATGCACAGTAGGCACTATGAGGAGGAAGAGACGGGGTATTCGAAACGCCGCAGACGCTACGTGGATACGATTGCGCATCCCGATATGCGCTACTTCGGCGCTTATCTGGCGCATCCGAGCAACAATGTGGAGCTTTCGCCGGCGAGCAGCGAGTCCGATATGCTCAATCACAACAATAGTCGGCGTGAGTTTCGCGATGGTGATCTGATATTTGGTGACAATTTCGACAATGAGATGCGTCATCGCATACTCAGCCGCAAGCGTCGCGCGAAGGAGCCGCTGCAACTCGAGCCATCGCTGCATCGTCGCATCTCCGATGCCAAGCAATGGATCTCGGAAACCTATGCCTCCTATGCCATACACACAACGGACAAATGGAATAAAATCTGCTTGCGCCAATCACAATTCATCAACAATCTCAACGCCTTCTTGCCAAAATCCATTTGTCAGCACTGCAAAGTGAACTTTTTGGATGTGAATGACGAACGCTTTGCTATCGAGCACCAAAATCACGATTTGGTCGCGAGTCGTGACGTCTGCATACATGAGTCCATGTGGAAGGTGAGCATAACTTTCAACATACGCTGCACACGCCCGGAAATCGTGGACTCTGATCATCGCCTCAAGATCGTCTATCATTACCAGGAATTCAATGACACCGATATAGCAAAACGCGTGCGCCGCGAGCTGCGTAATCAGTCGCCTTATTTTGAGCAGGCACTTTATGTGGCATCAGTGTTGGAAGAACAGTCCGCCGGTTCGGCTGTGACAACAGTGCGCGCCCGTGACCCCGAAGACTCGCCGGTGGTGTACTCGATGGTATCTTTGCTGGACTCACGTTCGCAGTCCCTCTTCAAGGTAGACTCGCGCACTGGTGTGGTCACGACTTCGGCGAGTTTGGATCGTGAGCTTATGGATGTGCATTATTTTCGTGTGGTTGCGACAGATGATAGTTTTCCGCCGCGTTCAGGTACGACGACGCTGCAGGTGAATGTGCTGGATTGTAATGATCATAGTCCGACTTTCGAGGCTGAGCAGTTCGAAGCGAGTATACGCGAAGGTGCGACAGTTGGTTCGACGGTGATCACTTTGCGCGCTACGGATCAGGATATCGGCAAAAATGCGGAAATCGAGTATGGCATAGAGAGCGTGACTGGTAAGTAAAACGATAACAGCACAATTAGCGTGATTTAAAATAAACTTTTGCTCAACTTTTCACTAATTTTACTCAAACTTTGTCTCCTTACATGCATTTCAGATGGCACGGGCACGCTGCAGGACCAAGAACTGCCGATATTTCGCATCGATGCACGCTCAGGTGTAATTTCCACCCGCAGCGCACTCGACCGTGAGACTTCTGATAGCTACAATCTCATCGTCACCGCTTCGGATATGGCCTCAGCACAAAGTGAACGCAAAACCGCCACCGCTACAGTAATCGTGAAAATCCTAGACGACAATGACAACTATCCGCAATTCAGTGAGCGCACTTACACAGTGCAAGTGCCCGAGGATCAGTGGGGTGATGATAATGTGGTGGCGCATATACGCGCCGCGGACGCTGATCAGGGAAACAACGCTGCAATACGTTATGCCATCATTGGCGGCAATACGCAATCCCAGTTTTCGATTGATTCTATGAGCGGTGATGTGAGTCTTGTTAAGCCGTTGGACTACGAGAGTGTGCGCAGTTATCGCCTCGTAATACGCGCACAGGATGGCGGCAGTCCATCGCGCAGCAACACTACACAACTGCTGGTGAATGTGATCGACACGAATGATAACGCGCCGCGCTTCTACACCTCACAGTTTCAAGAGTCTGTGCTAGAGAACGTGCCGGTTGGCTATAACATAATACGTGTGCAGGCTTACGACGCGGATGAGGGCGCTAATGCCGAGATCGCCTACAGCATTTCTGAGCGCGATGATAACTTTCCACTGGCCGTTGATCCGCGTACTGGCTGGGTACAGACGATCAAGCAACTGGATCGCGAGGAGCAAAGCCGTTTCACTTTTCAAGTTGTCGCCAAAGATGGTGGTGTGCCGCCCAAGTCTGCGAGTTCGACTGTGGTAATAACAGTGCAAGATGTGAACGACAATGATCCCACATTCAATCCGAAATATTACGAAACGAACGTGGGTGAGGATCAGCCACCGGGCACGCCTGTGGTGACTGTTACAGCCACTGATCCAGATGAGGACTCACGCCTGCACTATGAACTAACTTCGGGCAACACACGCGGCCGCTTTGCGATTACCTCACAAAATGGACGAGGCCTTATAACGATTGCGCAATCACTCGACTACAAACAGGAGAAACGTTTTGTGCTCACTGTTACAGCTACAGATTCCGGCGGTCGCTCGGATACAGCTACTGTAAATATTAACATAACTGATGCCAATAATTTCGCGCCAATATTCGAGAATGCGCCCTACAGCGCATCGGTGTTCGAGGATGCGCCGATCGGCACGACGGTCTTGGTAGTGTCAGCGACCGACAGCGATGTCGGCATCAATGCGCAGATCACTTACTCGCTGAATGATGAGAGCATAAATGGCCTGGGCAGTCCAGACCCATTCGCAATAAATCAACAAACTGGCGCAATTGTTACAAGTGCACTGTTGGATCGCGAGGCGACTAGCGGCTATCTGCTTACAGTGACCGCGAAGGATGGCGGCAATCCGTCGCTAAGTGATACCACCGATGTGGAGATTAGCGTCACTGACGTGAATGACAATCCACCCGCCTTCAAGAACCCACTCTACCAAGCATCAATTCTTGAGGATGCGCTAGTCGGCACCTCTGTTATACAAGTGTCTGCAACGGACCCCGATATCGGACTGAATGGGCGCATCAAGTATCTGCTAAGCGATCGCGATATAGAGGATGGCTCATTTGTCATCGACCCTACTTCCGGCACAATACGCACCAACAAGGGCTTGGATCGCGAGAGCGTCGCCACTTATCATCTAACCGCCATTGCTGTGGACAAAGGCTCGCCACCACTGTCGAGCACCGTTGAAGTGCAGATACGTTTGGAAGACGTAAACGACTCACCACCAACATTCCCCTCGGATAAGATTACGCTTTACGTGCCGGAAAATTCTCCCGTGGGCTCGGTAGTTGGCGAAATACATGCACACGATCCCGACGAGGGCGTCAATGCAGCGGTTCACTACTCGATTATTGGTGGCGATGACTCGAACTCTTTTTCATTGGTCACACGCCCGGGCTCGGAACGCGCGCAGCTGCTGACTATGACTGAGCTGGATTATGAGTCAAATCGCAAGCGGTTCGAGTTGGTCATACGCGCAGCTAGTCCGCCACTGCGTAATGACGCGCATGTAGAGATTTTGGTCACCGATGTCAATGACAATGCGCCGATGCTGCGAGACTTCCAAGTAATCTTCAACAATTTCCGCGATCACTTCCCAAGTGGCGAGATCGGCAGGATACCGGCATCGGATGCTGACGTCACCGACAAACTTACTTATCGCATACTCTCCGGCAACAATGCGAATCTTATACGATTGAATACTACTTCAGGTGGTTTGATACTTAGCCCGCAACTGAATACGAATGTACCAAAATTTGCAACTATGGAGGTTTCCGTCTCGGATGGCATCAATGAAGTGAAAGCCATCATGCAGCTTTCGGTGCGCTTGATCACAGAGGATATGCTGTTCAATTCCGTTACGGTGCGTTTGAATGAAATGACCGAAGAGGCATTCCTCTCTCCGCTACTCAACTTTTTTCTCGATGGCTTGGCAGCGATTATTCCTTGCCCGAAAGAAAATATATTCATCTTTTCTATACAAGACGACACCGATGTCACCTCACGCATCTTAAATGTGAGCTTCTCCGCTAAACGGCCGGATGTTTCGCACGAGGAATTCTACACGCCACAATATCTACAGGAGCGTGTCTACCTGAATCGCGCCATACTAGCGCGCCTCGCCACAGTTGAGGTGCTGCCGTTTGACGACAATCTTTGCGTGCGCGAGCCTTGTCTCAATTTCGAAGAGTGTCTCACTGTGCTCAAGTTCGGTAATGCCTCAGAGTTCATACACAGCGATACGGTACTCTTCCGCCCAATCTATCCGGTAAATACTTTTGCGTGTTCGTGCCCCGAAGGTTTCACGGGCAGCAAAGAGCATTATTTGTGCGACACTGAGGTGGATCTTTGCTATTCGGATCCTTGTCGCAACGGCGGCACATGCGTGCGTCGCGAGGGCGGTTATACCTGCATTTGTTCACCGAAGCATACGGGCATTAACTGCGAAACGGAGATTTCCGCGCTTAAGCACTGCATGTCGGACGCCTGTGACGGCGGTTATTCTTGCATGAACTCCTTCCTCAGCTCACAGCCGCCACCGTATACAGCGACGTGTGAGCTGCGCTCGCGTTCTTTCTCCAAAAACTCCTTCCTCACCTTTGAGAGCCTCAAACAGCGACATAGATTCAACTTGAAATTACGGTTTTCGACTGTGCACGATAACGGTTTACTGCTTTACAATGGGCGTTACAATGAGCTGCACGACTTCATTGCACTCGAAATACTTGAGGGTTACGTGAGCTTCTCATACTCGCTGGGTGATAGTAAACAGAGTGTGTCGGTCATACAGCAGGCGAAAGTCTCCGATGGCGAATGGCACGATGTGGAGGTGGTATATCTGAATCGCACAGTGACACTGGTGCTGGACAAATGCGATACGGCAATAGCTTTGGCTGGCAATTTAGGCGATCGATGGAGCTGCGCCAATCAGACGACGCTGAAGCTAGATAAACGTTGCGCGCTACTCACTGAAACTTGCCACCGTTTCTTAGACTTGACCGGTCCGCTGCAATTGGGCGGCTTGCCACGCATACCCGCACACTTCCCCGTGGAGAATCAGGATTTCATTGGCTGCATATCTGACCTGCGCATCGACGACCGCTACATTGATCTCAATTCGTATGTAGCCGATAATGGCACAATCTCCGGTTGTCCGCAGAAGTCACCACTCTGCTCGTCGGAACCTTGTTTTAATGGCGGCGTTTGCCGTGAAGGCTGGAACACCTACACTTGCGAGTGCCCTGAAGGTTATGCAGGCAATGCATGTCAGGAGACCATACCCGCACCTTGGCGCTTCTCCGGCGATGGCAGCCTTAGCTTCAATCCGCTGCTGAGACCGATACAACTGCCCTGGGTCACCTCACTCTCCATGCGTACTTTGCAGCTAGACGCATTTCTGCTACAGATACAAATTGGGCAAAATAGCTCTGTGGTGCTTTGTCTGAAAAATGGCATACTCTACTACATATACGACAACGAACCAATGTACTTGGCTGGCGCTTATCTCTCCGACGGGAACTGGCATCGCATCGAGGTTAAGTGGCTCGGCTCGGAAATACAGTTCTCCGTGGACTACGGTCAACGAAGTGGTGTTGTGCCGATGTCACAGAAAGTACAAGGGCTCTACGTTGGAAAGATTGTCATCGGCAGCGCTGATGGTTCAATTGGTGCGGTCGGCGATATGCTACCCTTCGAAGGCTGCATTCAGAATGTGCGTATTGGCGCCTCACAGTCTGTGTTGTCTCGTCCAACGATACGCGAAAATGTCGAAGACGGCTGCATGTCGCGTGCCGAATGTCCGGAAACTTGTCCGCCGCACTCTACATGCGCGACTGCTTGGGATGAAGCGCGCTGTGATTGCTTACCTGGCTACGTGGGACCCGAATGTCTGCCTATTTGCACTGTTAAGCCTTGCGTGGCTGGTGTGTGTCGCGCGAATGTCAGCGAACCACGCGGCTACAAATGTGAATGCAACAGTTCGCTGCAGCATGGTGAATATTGTGAGAAGACGGTGCAGCAGCCATGTCCTGGCGGCTGGTGGGGCGAGAAGGTATGCGGACCATGCAAGTGCAACCTTAAGCAGGGCTACCATCCGGACTGCAACAAGACCACCGGCCAGTGCTATTGCAAGACAAACCATTATCAACCACCGAATGAGACAGCGTGCATACCTTGCGATTGCTACTCGATAGGCTCATTTAGCAGCGCTTGTAATCGACTGACAGGTCAATGTGAGTGTCGCGAGGGTGTAATAGGACGCCGTTGTGACTCCTGCTCAAATCCGTATGCGGAAGTAACACTGAATGGCTGCGAAGTTGTCTATGATGCTTGCCCGCGCTCATTTGCCGCTGGTATATGGTGGCCACGGACGCCGCTCGGCAGCACTACTGTGGAGAATTGTCCTTCGCCGGCCAGGGGTAAGGGACAGCGCACTTGCGACGCCATGTCGGGTGGTTGGAATCAGGCGGATATGTTCAATTGCACTTCTGAACCATTTGTTGAGCTGCGAAAGCAACTTTCGCAATTGGAGAAGCTTGAGCTGGAACTGAACTCATTTGTTGCCATTAAAATGGTGGAAAACTTGCAACTGGCATGCGAAACTGTAGATCGCTCGAGCGCTGTAAAAAAGAAATTGGTAAAGCATAGTCGCCGCTACAAAATGGAGTCCTCTTTTCTGCTGAATGAAGGCAGCAATATGTGGTCTAATGAACTAGAAATGGACTATCTCTCAGATGAGCTGAAGTTTACACACGATCGCTTATATGGCGCTGATCTGCTAGTTACCGAAGGCATCCTGCAGGAGTTAATCAACTACGAGCTCATGCAGAACGGCCTGAACCTAACACACAGTCAAGACAAGTATTTCATTAAGAATCTAGTGGATGCCGCAAGCGTTATACTGGACCGAAAGTATGCGAACGAATGGAAGCGTGCCACCGAGCTGATACAACGCGGACCCGACGATCTTGTGGATGCATTCAATAAGTATATGGTGGTGCTAGCCAGCTCACAGCATGACACCTACACCAACCCATTCGAGATAGTGCAGCGCAACATGGTTTTCGCATTGGATATAATCACAACTGAGTCGCTTTTCGGCTATGAGCCCGAACAGCTTAGTGAATACCACAAAACCAAACTCAATCTCAAACCGAATGCGTACACAACTGAAAGCGTGATTTTGCCTGACACGAGCGGTTTTCTACAGCACTCGTCGAAGCAGAAACCAGTGATTACCTTTCCCAAGTACAACAATTACATACAGGATAAAACGAAATTCGATAAGTACAGTAAAGTGTTGGTCCCACTGGACATGCTAGGCATCACACCACCAGGCAGCAATGAAGTCACGCAGAACGCCATCGATTACCGCGCCATTGTTTCCTATGCGCAGTACAAAGATGTGGGGCAACTTCTACCAGATATGTACGATGAGACTATTACACGCCGCTGGGGTGTGGACATCGAGGTTGCCTCCCCTATACTCTCACTCGCCATCTTGGTACCATCCAGCGATACTGAAGAGAAACGTATAGAGATACCTTTCCGCAAAATCTCATCACAAAAGTCTGGATCCAACGAACAGCAATTCATCGAGGTATTCGATGTGCCGAAAACGAGCAGCAGCGGCAGCGAGGAGCACATGATTGAGAACATACGCATCACCGCACATGAAATACTGCCACCGGCTGCGACGAACTCACACGAAGCTAGCGCCGAAGTGACCAGCAACGAGGCTATGGAGGTTACAGACGGTGAAGAGCCACACATTAGCGTGCGCTTCGACGATGAGAACATCGAATTCCACGGTGATACCGGCGAGGAAGTAGTCGAATCACCAGAAGTCACAAATCCACACATCACAGGCGATTCTAGCGAACAGCAAAAAGGTGAGAACGAAGCTATCTACCGCAATCGTAGACTCGTCAAGCGCCAGGTGGAAGTCATCTACCCATCCGAACAGCAGCAAACACAGCAGCGCGTCATCTACCGTTCACTAGGCTCACCGCACCTCTTACAGCCCATCAAGCTGCAAATGTGGCTGGACATAGATCCAGCGCGTTTTGGCCCACGCTCAAATCCGCAATGTGTGCGTTGGAACTCATTCACCAGCCAATGGACCCGGCTGGGTTGCCAAACCGAAGTGCCCGACTTCGATGAGCTGTCGCTCGATGGTCAACCCATCATCGTTAATTGTACCTGCACGCACGTTTCTAATTACGCCGTGATTGTGGACATCATTGACCCAGAAGATATACCAGAGCCTTCTTTATTAGTGCAAATCACATCCTACTCAGCGTTTATGGTCTCACTGCCGGTGCTGCTGAGCGTACTCTTTGCTTTGGCGCTGCTGCGTGGCCAACAGACCAATTCGAATACCATACACCAGAATATCGTGCTTTGCGTGTTCTGCGCCGAGTTGCTTTTCTTCGTTGGCATGCAGTCACGTCGCAATTTACTCGAAAATGAATTCCCCTGCAAGCTTATAGCGATTTGCTTGCATTACTTCTGGCTAGCGGCATTTGCTTGGACGACCGTCGACTGTGTGCACCTGTATCGCATGCTTACCGAGATGCGTGACATCAACCATGGACCAATGGGATTCTACTTTGCCATGGGCTATGGTGCACCAGCTATTGTGGTTGGACTTTCGGTGGGCGTGCGGGCGCATGAGTATGGAAATAGTTTGTTGTGAGTATTGTATGTATGTGTGTGTATATGTGTATGTGTGCGCTTGTGGTATTTGTGAATTAAACGTTATTGAATTGGTTTATGTGCTTTGCATTTCTAATTGTTCTTTTTTTATTATATATATATATATGTATATTCCATAGCTGTTGGCTTTCTGTATATGAGCCGGTCGTTTGGTGGTTAGTCGGTCCCATTGCGGGTATGTCGGTGGTGAATCTGCTAATACTGTTTGTATCTGTGAAAGCTGCATTCACGCTGAAAGATCACGTACTCGGATTTGGCAATCTACGCACATTGCTTTGGTTGTCTGTCGTCTCGCTGCCGATGATGGGCGTCATGTGGGTGTTAGCTGTGTTGGCTGCTTCCGAAAATTCGCAGATGCTGAGCATCCTTTTGTCCGGCGTAGTCGTGCTACATTCCATTTTCTGCCTCATTGGATATTGTATTATAAATAAGCGCGTGAGAGAGAATTTGCAACGCACCTTCCTACGTTGCATGGGACGGAAAGTGCCATTGTTGGACTCTTCGTTGGTGGTGAGCAATAGTTCACATAATGTGAATGGAGCGACGAGACCGAACAATTTCTTAGCGGGTAGCTATGATACTGCGCGTAGGAATGTGGGCATCAGTGTCTCGAGCACGACGTCGAGGAGTACGGCGAAGACAAGCTCAAGTCCATATAGGTGAGTGTTGAAATGATAGGGTACGGAAGACAATTTGACTAGTTGTGAAGGATTATTGAAAGCAAAAACTTAAATGATAAACAGCAATAAAATATATTTATAATATTTTCTCACAGTCGAGTACCCAAAACGTGTATGGGTAATTAAAACAAGGTACAACGAAGTACCCAGCGAAAGTGTTATTGTAGCTCTTAAAATAATTTCAAATGTATTCTTTCAATTGCAAGAACTCTAACACTATAACTTCTGGTCCTTCACTCTATGTATTTAGTAAGAAGTCAAATAAAAATTACCGGTTACTTCTACTGTAGCTGCCGCTACTTTTATTTCATATAAATATCCCACCTTTTCTCCTCACTTCTTTCCAGTGACGGCCAATTGCGTCAGACCTCTACATCTACCTCGAACTACAACTCGGCCAGCGACGCACCCAGTTTTCTGCGCGGCTTCGAATCGTCTACCGGCGTGGGTGGCGGCGGTGGCGGTGGTGGGCGTCGTGAAGAAAAATCACGTCGCCATCGCAAAGACTCCGATTCAGGCTCCGAAACGGATGGCCGCTCATTAGAGCTCGCCTCTAGCCACTCAAGCGATGATGATGAATCACGCACCGCGCGATCTTCGGGCACGCATCGCAGTACCGGTGTCAGCGCTACGCCTTCTTACCTGCCCAACATCACCGAGCATGTGCAAGCGACTACGCCGCCCGAGTTAAATGTCGTACAAAGTCCACAGCTCTTCCCTAGTGTTAATAAACCTGTATATGCGCCGCGTTGGTCAAGTCAATTGCCTGACGCTTACCTGCAGTCACCGCCGAATGTTGGGCGTTGGTCACAAGAAACTGGCTCGGATAATGAGCACGTGCACGGCCAAAAAGTGACCATCTCACCCAATCCACTGCCGAATCCAGATCTCACGGACACCTCCTACCTGCAGCAGCATCATAACAAAATCAACATGCCTCCATCGATATTGGAAAACTTGCAAAACGTGCGTAATGACAATGGCTATGATGCACACGAACGCGACAGTATTTACCGCCGCAAAGACTATCCAGACAGTTATGGACAATTCGACACACTACCCATCGCGGGCAACTACAAGCCTCCCAGCCACTATGGCAGCGAGAAGGACTACAATGGCGGCGGCAGTGGCGGTGGTGGCAGTGGTAGCGGCACCGGCAGCGGTAGCGGTAGTGGTAGCGCTGCTGGCGGCCCTGGTGGCAATGGTGGCACACAAATCGTCAGCCACATGCGCTCCTTCCACCCGGATGCGGCTTATCTCAGTGACAGCATCTATGATAAACAACGTACGCTGGGCTATATGGGCCCAAAAGCGGATTCACCATATATGTCCAAGGAGCGCATTGCACCTGACATTTATGGCTCGCGCGAAAATCACTATAGCCTAAAGAAGCCACATATGTATGTTGGTGCCGCGGACTCAATGCATTCGGTGCATTCGTTACTTAAGAACGACTATCAGGCGCAACAACAGCGCCAACAACACCTGCAACAGCAACACCAGCAACAACATCAGCAACATCAACCCAATTCAACCGACTATCATTCGGATCGTATGTCGGAGGGTTCGGACAAGAATGGCTATCACTTTCCATACACCGCGGAGGAGGATCACATAGCGAGCACTCGTAAGCTTAGTCATCAACACAATCCATCGCCTTCGCTGCATAGCTCGCATCAGCTGCTAAACGGGCATGCGCATGGACATGCGGTGAACGATATGAATAATCCTGGTATGCTGGGGCGGCATACGCTGAATTCAAGTTCGCGACACGGTTCACGCGCCAGTTCGCCGCCTTCAAGCATTGTGGCGCCCATGCAGCCGTTAGCGCCGCTCACAAGCATCACGGATACAGAGTGAGTAATCATTGGGGTGTGGGGCAATATTAATGCATAGAAATTTGAGTTGTTCGTTACTGGTTACTGTGTGTTATATTTGTTAAATAGTAGTACTTTATTTGGCTTTCTTTTGGACACTCAATTCGCAAGAGCAAGTGAAACGATTTT
>JAPVRG010001989.1:0-20423 GCA_029783565.1 Rhagoletis cerasi
TCATTTTTCGTTCGTTTCGAAAAATGACACTGAAGATGGCACAACGCCGAAACCGGTTTGTCTCCAAACCAAACTTGACAAGGGATGACGGAAATTCGTTCCAAAGTAAATCAATTACTTTTTAAATATACAGGGTATCGCAAAAGTCGCCGTCAAGCCGGAAACGGGCGACAGGCCAGAACAAAGTGGCGTCACTCTCTGTCTCGATTACACTTTGTAAAATGACTCTCTCCGTCTCACTCAAACTAGAATTACCTAAAAAATTATGGCTTCAAGGAAAGTCTTGGGTACACTAAAATCGTTTAAGTAAGTGGGAAAAAAATTTTCAAAACAGAGTTTCTTTACAAAAATCAAAATTATCCATAATTTAAGAAACAATCTAGCAAGTGTCATACCATTTTGGAATCCTTATTGCCTCCTTGCTAAACTAGTGTAGTACATTTTTTTCAGTACAGTCAGTTAAAATTGGGCGAAGCATTCAATTTAAAAAGTTTTTTTTTGGCAAAAAGTGTAATTTTCTTTCAAGCTAGAGCAGTTGGCTATAAATTTTAGACGACAATTTAAAGAAGCATTACTCAGAATTACATAATAAAAATTAAATTGAGAAACAGTAGAAATTTGTAATAACGCGAATTAAAAAACCATCACAGGGTGTAGATTTTTCAGGTTTTTTTTTTTGAATGCCTATAATGTTAAAGGTACAAGACATCGATTTTTTTATACTTTGCTGATAACTGGCCTGTCGCCCGTTTGCGGCTTGACGTCTACTTCTCGGACACCCTGTATGTATATATGTTTATTTTTAAAACTTACTCTTTTTTTCCATCAGGGTGGGTACTCAACAAATAAATTATCCTATGCCATTGATTGTGAAAACACTTTTAGTCAGAAGAATCATCAGATAAACATACCATCGCTCTTAGCTGAAGCGCATGTGCACATGTTTTTTCTATGTAAGTACTGTATGCAACCCCGAAGCATGTCTTAATTTGCTTATATTTAGCATATCTCAACACATGTACAGTACATATCACTTAAACATTTACAAACAAAAGTCTTTACAACCATTGATAATTAGGAATTCGTATTGCTATTAAGAAATTTTTTATGGCTCCCACTGTGACGCAGCTGGGTCATACAATTTGATACAATATAATATGCAAACCTATTGTCTATAGACATATATATTTACATACTTATATAAAATTGTACGATGCCCTGAGTAAAACTCAAAATTTCGCAAAGCGGCAGCAGCTATAAAATTTGTTCATAAATTTTTTGTTTAGAACAAAAAAGCCGTTGTAATTGCCTACCCTCACTCGCATAAATCTCATCGCTGTGCTCAAAAAAAAATGAAAACACCAAAATGTGATATATAAATGCCTTTAGAAGATGCAAAGATATGAGTTATGCTGAACTCAGGCAGCAAAATACATTTATGTATGGGAAGTAGACTTTCAAATGCCCCCAGCCAAAAACATTTGCTCACAGCGTGTGTGTTACAGTAACCTGTCGAAAAGCGCATGAACTCAGAAGCACAGCTCACACATACACGCGCACATAACCCTGCTACTCATAAACATTTGCACGCCACGTTGCACAACTCTTTTGTTATTTTTTTTGTATTTGTATTTGTATTTGTATTTGTTATTGCTACTTATTTTCGTTTACAATTTCAATTTAAGCTAGAAGTTCGCCAAAAAATAGCTTCTACAAAAACTAATTTGCTTCGCGCGCATCAGGCCAGATAGCTAGCCAGCCAGCAAGCCAAACCTTCAGTCGGCGTAGCGAAGCGTACAACGAATGACCAGCAGCGGGTGAGCCACGCGCTAACTGCAAGCAGCCAGCCAGCCAGCCTACCAGCCAGCCTACCAGCCATTCAGCCAACAGTCGAAAATTGTTGCATTAACCATTCTGCTACCACTGAGTGCACATTGTTGACTTCTGAGTCGACGGGCATCTGAGCGGCCGTCAGTTTAACTCACTAGTTTGCGCGTCTTCAATCGATGCTCGCTTGCCCGCACGGTCGGGGCTTTTTGGTGATTGTTCATTGCTGCTACTGCCGCCCGTCCGTACTTTGCTTGCTGCATTCTGCCCCAGCCATTCATTAATAGTCCAATCCAAAATATCGTACGTGCGTTCATTCTTTTTTTCCGAATGCGCCAATCATTTGGTGAATTCTTTTTAGGTAGTTGCAAAATATTCAATTTTTATTTTCAATGCGAAACGCACACTGCGCACAGCAACTAAAATAATCACAATACTGTTGCTGTGGCCGCTGCCACTGCCACTTTGGTATGCTGCATGTGTGCAAATTGCGTCAAATTAACGTCTGATCATTTTCTACAATTCTACTTTTATTAGCGGCAACTGTTGTCGGCATTGATTGCCTATTTTGATGTACATATGTATGTATTGTTGTGTGGCTTTTATTATTGTTTGCATGCGGTAAATTTTTCGCCGCAATATTTTGTAATTTTAGGCATATGTATTTCACTTCCAATGTTTTTTTTTGGTAATTTTCATGATGCTCTAACATTCGCTAATTCGCATTTAGAACACTCCGAAGTGCATACAAGTTCGTCGCAAAAGTCTTTTGTTTGTGTACGTGGCGCTCAGCAAAACAATGCGTTGCACAGTGGGTCAGCCCCATAAAATTTTTGCAGAAAATTATGAGTTGGCGTAGGGCTTCAATTTTCCATATGTAATATTTATGGACATAAATCAAGAAAAAACGAAAAATGGACGTTACGATTTATTTTAAAGCATACAAACCTCACCTCAAAAACACCACAAAAATGTCATAAAAAGCGCACCGATGAGCATATGACTCCGAAATTTTGTCAATATGTTTCTAATAATATCATAAGTTAACACCCAAAATATGGGCGTAGCGTAATCGGTTTATTTTAACACATACCTCCCACACAAACTTGATCTCAAAAATTCCCTAAAAATGCCATTATTTAAATCAAGGTTTCATTAAAAGTCGCAAATAAGCGCAAATTTTTACTTTCAGAAATCTAAAGAAGAGTCTGGTCTTTCATTTTTCTATAGCTAGAAGGCGTAGAAAGACTGAGGAAACAAAGTTTTTGTTCCTCAAATCTTACAAAATCGGCATTTATAAAGTATTATTTTTGTTTGCTTATATTCATTAAAATATTTGGTCGATTGCACTGATTTATTTCCTATTTGCAAAAGTAAATGCTACATATATTTTCATATGAACCTACAACAAAAGCATTGAATACAAGAATTATTGGAAAAACACATTGCTCAGTGGAATAAAAATCTCAATCACTTTTAGTTGTATGAAATTCTTCTGACTTCTGTAACTTTTATTTTGCATGAAATCGTCAATTTTGTAAAAAGTTATAGTGAATTTTTCTTATTCAAATATTGCTTTATTAGACTAAATCATTCATATATAATAATTTAATGTTCAAAAAACTGCCGAAATCCCACTGTACGCTGCAGCCACAACTAATTGTATCCGCCATAAACCGTTATTACCTAATCTTTGGTGACACTCTCTACCCTTCTTTTTTGTCCCTTCATAGCTGCCCCTCTTCTCTTTCACGCTATCTGCCTACTTTTTAGAACAAATATACTTTTATGGCATCCATTGTTTTAAATATATGCAAGCGTTGCGTGTCGCTGGCGGCACAAATGGCAGCTTTGCGGTTAATAAAAGAACTTAAGCGTGCTTTTAAACATGGTCTATTTGCACTTACGTACGTGGTTCTACATGTGTGTGTGTGTGTGTGTGTGACTAGCACACATTAGATTTTGGTTGTTTTATTAATGACTATAAGTGTGCGGATTTTTGCTTCAATGCACGCGAGTGAAATTGAGAAGTGTGTGAAGACAGTGAAGATCGAACGTATGCTGTAAGTGGCGGTTTTATGTAAGGTAACCACAGACAGAATAAATATACAATGTTAATTTTTTTCTTTTCGAAATATATGTATGTACATATGTACATACGTACATATCAAGAATATCTCTAAATTAAGCTGCCAGGACGCTGATGACATAACATGAATAAAATCAATAAAAAAAAACTGATTCAAATTAAGGCCAATGGATCCAAACAAAAGTATTTGAGATACATATGTATGTACATGGTATGTTCCTTAAAATATGAAAATCTAAATTTCCTATGGGGCACCCCTTATTTTGTTATATGCACAAAATAAGCGCTTCCACGAAAATTTTTAAATTTTAAAACAATTTTGAGAGGTCGCTACCAAAGTTTGAAAGAATAAAAATCTGATAAATTTGACATATTATTGAAAGCTATCAACATAAATTCATACTGTTCGCCAAATGGAGCTATCATACTCATCTCCAAAGACTGACATTTGTTTCAATTTTTTTGGAATATGCAAGTGTAGCATTTTTATCATTTTCCTAAGTCCTAAATAACTCTGGTTTACAAAAAATTATTTTTAAAAAATATCAAGAAACTCATGTATAGGGAGAGGAGATTTAGTATGGACTTCTTGAGCACTAATTTTTTTTTTGGCAGATTTTTTATATTTTGACATAAAGACAAGTTCGATTAATACAATGGGAAAGAAACATAAAATGCGCATCAAACGACATACCACTTGTTTTGATCGGTCCAAAACGGGCTGGCCGAAGCTGGTCAAAGTCGAAATTTTGTCGAATTTTTGCGATATTTTAAATATTTTCAAACCCTAGTAGCGACCTCTTAAAATTATTTTAAAAGTATTCTGGTTCTAATTTTTATTTTATTATTTTTTTTTAATTCTACATAATTAACCTAGTTTTTTTTAATTCCTTTCATTTTACTTTAATTTGTTAAGTTTTTTATTTATTTCAACTTTTCTTTCCATTTTATTTAATTTCATTTTAACTCATTTCATTTTATTTTTTTAGTTTATTTTTTTTAAATTTTTTATTTAATTTTAATTTATTTTTTTTTATTAAGTTTTATTTTGTATTTAATTTAATCTTTATGAACTTTTTATTTTTATTTAATTTAATTTAATTTAATTTTATTTAATGTAATTTTATTTTATTTTATTTTTTATTTTATTTTACTTAATTTAATTTAATTTAATTCAATTTAATTTAATTTAATTTAATTTAATTTAATTTAATTTAATTTAATTTAATTTAATTTAATTTAGTTCAGTTTAACTTAACTTAATTTAATTTAATCAAACTTTATTAAATAAATTTTATTTTATTTTTTATACATATACATATTTTCAATTTAAATTTTTCTTTTTTGCTTTTATTTTAATTTGTTTTATTTTTTATTTTATTTTCATTGGATTGTTGTTTTCTTGTATAATATTTCATTAAATTTTACTTAATTTTACTTTACTTATTATACTATTTTATTTTATTTCGCATTAATTTATCTTTTTATGCTTTAACTTTACTTTTTTAATAATTATTTTCATTTCATTTTAATTCATTTACTTTTATTTTTTATTAAGTTTTATTTTGTATTTAATTTTTCTTGATTAACTTTTTATTTTATTTTATTTTATTTTATTTTATTTTTAATTCATTTACTTTATTTTAACTTTCCTTAATTTAATTTAATTTAATTTAATTTAAATTAATTAAATTTAATTTAATTTAATGTAATCTAATTTAATTTTATTTTGTTTTATATACATATGTTTTCATAATTTTTCTTTTTTGTTTTTATTTTATTTTATTTTATTTTATTTTGTTTAGTTTTTTATTTTATTTTGGCTGGATTATTGTTTTATTATACTATGTTTTATTAAATTTTACTTAATTTTACTTAACTTTTTTTACTATTTTATTTAATGTCGCATCAATTTATTCTTTATTTTATTTTAACTTTTTTATTTATTTTATTATTATTATTATGTTATTGTTTTTATTTTGTTTTGTTTTACTTAATTTATTTTATACTATTTTATTTAATTTAATTTTATTTTATATTATTTTATTTTACTTTATTTTATTTTTCTAATTTTAATTTTTTTTTTTTGTTAAATTATTCATTCATTTTCTTTTACATTTTCAAACATTATTTTATTAATAATTTTCAAATTAACTTTATTTATTTTACTATTTTATTGTATTTATTTCAATTCAATTTATTTTTCTTCAAACTTTTTTTTATTATTTTCTAATTCATTTCACTTGATTTTTATTTAATTTATTGTTATTTCTTATTTTCCGTAATTTTTTTTTCCAATTTATTTATTAAGGATTTTTATTTTAATTTTTTATAATTATCTTATTAATTTTTATATAATTTGGTTTTACTTTATTTTGTTTTATTTATTTTATTGTGTTTTATTTAATTTTAATTTTTTATATATTGTTTTATTTAGCCTGTCATAAACAGAGCAGAATACTATATTTTCGCAGGATGGCAAAGCAAATAATAAAGTTGCAAAAAAAAGGCCTAAAGAAAAAATAATCCTTGAAACGCGCAAATTAATGTGTGCGAAGAAACATCTCCTGCACGTTTACTTTTATTACATTGAAGAAGTTTCAAGGAAATTTTAAAATAAAATAAAAATTGTCTAAACTTCCAAGGCCTGCTACATATTACTCATTCCGTAAAATCTACAAAATCTTATCTTTCTCAATCGATCTAAACTCTGGCAGCAACTTAACGAGACTGATATGGTCGAAGCAAAATAGCAGTTGCTACGGCCCACATGGCGTATGAGTAAAATGCCAAACCCTCCATGTGAGCAACGCTGCTATTTTCTTAGAGCATATGCGAAATTCATCTCGCTTTTAACCGACGTTTCGACAACCGGAGAGTCATCCGCAGAGCCACAAGTAATCAGCTGTGCACTACTTTTGCTCATGCGGCATGCTGTGAGAGTGCCGCAGCGGCACAAACGCTAATAGCATCATCGACGCTAGGTCAAAGAAGCAGCAATAACACCACGATCGCCAACAACAACAACAGCAGCTGGTGTGCAGTGCTTACCAGCTACGAGCACATTAATTACAGATAAATGAAACTTATGATTTGTGAGCAACACTCAGAGCAACAACAAACTCTAAAAAAAATATGCTGCTTCGTTGAGCTACAAGTTGAAGTTGCAAATGATTAATTTTTTGGAAGTTTTTTTTTTTTTTTGAAAAATTACACTACACTAGCCTTAGCACCACCAGCAGATTCGTTGCAAAGCTGCTAGCATAGTAAGAGCATTGAGCGCTCAGCTCAGCGTTTTGTGAGCGTACACATGCTACTCACGCAAGCATAGCATCACGTTGTATGTAGTAGCAACAATGTAAAACTCATTAACAAATGTAATGCGCTGTGCGAAAACGCATGAGCGAGCTCGCATGTGCGATTTTTATTATTATTATGTTTTTCTTTTTGACTTGCTACGCAGCATTTTCAGATTTGGCACAGTGAACGTAAGTTTTGTCTCGGCGGCATATGATATTTTGCATTGTTGTTAGTGTGAGGGTTTAATGGCCCTACTGTGGCGTTATCGTTTTTACGTTGCTCGTTACTTGTGTAGAGCAAGTATTTAACTAGCAAATCTGTATAAAACATAAAATATTGATAGTATGCTTACGGCTAATGAGGCTTGGAAGGGAAGGAGGGTGCCTTTGGAGCTTTACAATATGTAAATCTAGACTTAATTACTCATACACTCTATTTCAATAAATACATATCGATAACGTTTAACCAATTTGTATGTCATCGAAAATTTTTTCTATAAATATAACAGACTCAAGCTATGTCAATGATAAACCGGCAACGATAAAAATATTATAGTGTCATCGATAATAATAAATAGGGCGATAAATATCAATAATATCGAATTACATCAGTAATTTTACTTTCAACGATAACAGCAAAAATATTGGTACCTTTGTTTTTTTGTTATAAGAAAATATGTGACTCAAGCCATGTCAATAATATACCGATAACGATAAATTTTTTGGCGGTAATATCGAATTTATGGACAAAGGTAAAACTAATAGACTGATAAATATCGAAACAGAATACCACTAAAACAATGCCATTTATCGATTTTTAGGTTTTGAAATCAAAAGACAAATTTTAGTGGCATATTTTAGAATTTCAATAACTTCCGATTATTTTTTCATTTAATTTTTTCGAATTTCTGCGGCACTTTTCGAGATTCTTCTAGCTTTACTCTTCGAGATTTTTCGAAAACTTTTGGGATTTTTTCGGGACTTTTCGCGCTTTTTCGATACTTTTGGATTTTCCGGAATTTTTTCAAAACTTTTCGGAATTTCTTGGGCTTTTTCATGAACTTTTAAGTCCAAACATACATTTAAATTCTAGCTTTGCGAATATATACTGAAAATGTCCGAAGAAACTTCTTAAGGAATCTTTCAGATTATTTGTTCTAATTCTCTCATACTCTTCATAAAAAAAATTGCTTCCATTGGCATTCAAATATACCTTTTTAGACACACATATATACAATGCTTACGCGTCTCACG
The DNA here is from genome assembly GCA_029783565.1 of Rhagoletis cerasi. Classification (NCBI taxonomy): domain Eukaryota; kingdom Metazoa; phylum Arthropoda; class Insecta; order Diptera; family Tephritidae; genus Rhagoletis; species Rhagoletis cerasi. The sequence goes on from JAPVRG010001989.1 coordinate 8,470, forward strand.
TGAAATCGAAACTGAACCAAAAAAAGTACAAACACACATAAACAGCAACAGCAACTACTCCAGCTATAACAGTAACCGTTTATTGCTCTGCATCATCGCCTTCATTACCATTGTCCGTGCTTCAATTGCCCTTGTTGTTGTTTGGCTGTATAGTTTTAGCTATTGTAGGTATCTGTAGCGCGCTTCCCATTACTGCTTTGTTGTTGTATCGCTCATTTACGTTTAGGTTTTAGTGTTGCTGCCGCTTCGTATATTTTTCAAGTGTTTATTGTTTTGTACCATTGATGTCGGTTTTTGTCGTTTGGTTGTTTGTGATAGCAGCAGAGACAGAAACAAACATCAGCAGCAACTGTTGCTGCTTCCTCAGTCAATGAGTCGGTTAGTCGTAGACTTTGTTATTGCCCCTTCCCAACTCATTTTTGCTGCTGAACTCTCGCACTTTACCCCTCACTTTTTGTTTTGATTTTTTGAAAGATTTTTATTTCTAAGATTTTGCTCATTCGCTCTCTGAATACTTTTGTTTTCATCAAATGCTTGTGTGTGTATGTAAGCACAGATTTATTTGCTAGTTGTTTGTATGATCTGATGTAGTTGCCTGCCTTTTTGTTGTAGGTTTTCAAAAATTTGGCGCGCAATTTAGCCATCTTGGTGTTATCTTTTGTTGCTTTGACTTGGCTCTTCCCTGTTCTCTGCCGCCTCGGCTGATGCCACCTTACTCGTCGTCGTTGCCCCAGCTGCGCTGTCATCGCACACCACCACCTGTAGCATCTCTCCCTCTTCGGTCTTCAACAGCCACTTTGGGCCAACGCTTTCGGCAGCAGCCTCTTTGCCTGCCGCTGCCTGCTGCCTGCTGTCAATTGCTAACTGTTAGCTCTAAGCTGCCGCACTGCACTACTATTTCTTTCAAACAATATAAATACTGGCCTACGAAACTGTTTCAGTATCAAATTCAATTCAACCATCTTCGCAAGAAGAACAAACAGCTAACATCTAACCAACTTTTGTGTGTGATAATTCAAAACTCATATAAGTGAATATACAAAATGAAGGTACGGTTAGCAAACGAAGTTTTACTAAAGAAAAATATGTACTGAATAGTTTGTAAAAAAAAAAAACATTGAAATAACTGGATCTCAATGATTTTGTGCAAATAAAGAAAACATTCGAAGGACCTGAATGAAAAATTTGTGTAAAAAATTGTGGATTTTTAAAATTTTTGTGTACATATGCACTTGTTTCAAAAATCAAATTGAAATTTTTTGAAAGAAAAAATATGTTGGTGATTTTAAAAGGAGATAACGTTTTGAGTTTTTTTTTTAAAAATAACTAAAATGCCATCATAAGATTAAGCGTCAAAGAAAGATTTTGAGAAAAACAAGCCCATGAAAAATCTTTTAAATTTTTTTTAAGTTAAATGAAATTTAAAAAGAATGTTCATATGCTTTTGGCGAAAAAATTATTAAGGTTAAAAAATTAAAACTCTGTACTCTTGGTAGAAAAATGATGTCATTGCATAATTGCTTTTTTATAAACAGAAGCAACAAATTTTTTTCGAAATATCTAAAAAAAAAAAATTTTAGAAGATAATACTTCAAAAAATTTTTCTTTCAGGCCATTCTGAACGTTACAGAACATTTGGTTACCGAAACTTTTATCAACAAAAGTTCCCATTTCAACTTTATTTACCGGTTACAAAATTTTCGAAAAATATTCTTGCCGGTCTAGTAATTTGGAAGCGATATAACAAAGTATTTAAAAAACACATTTCGAGAAATTTCAAAATTAAAAAAGTTAAAAGATTTTTTTTAGGAAAAAAATTTTTAGAAGTTTTTTTTAGAATATTTCAATAATTAAATAAAAAAAGTTTTAAAAATATTCTTTCAAAAAAAAGTAAAAAAGATTAAACGATTAGAAGATTTTTTCTACATTAAATTTTAAATATTTCAATAATTAAAGAAAAAAATGTAAAAATACATATTCTTTTCCTTAAAACTTATTTTTAAGTTATTAACTGAGAGTGTTTTGCTGGAATTCGAAAATATTTCAACATAAAAAACATCAGTCCACACAGGTTCACTTTTATCCTCAAAGTTTACAAAGAAAAAATTATTTGAAAGCAAATTTATAGAAAAAATATTCTAAAAATTCACTGCTTCTAAATTTTTAACGTCAACTTAAATTAATAAAGAAAATGGTTCAATTTTTTATAAAATTTAAAATAAAAAAAATTTAAACAAAAAATTTCAAATGAAGAAATGTATGATACATTAAAAAAGTAGTTAAGGTAAATTAAGAAAATCAAAATAAAGAAAATTTAAACAAAAAATATCAAATAAAAAAATATATGATACATTAAAAAAGTAGTATGCCGAATTTACGCCCAGCGTTTTTTAAATATCCTTGTCATTAAAAGTCGAACTATAAATACCTTTTATTCGAAAAATTTTAGTTTCAAGGAAGAATACATTACTAGAACTTAAAATAAAAAAGCCGCTATAAAAAATTGTACTAAAATATTTTTGAAATTTATTTATATTTGTTCATAGAATTCAAAATTCAGAAGAAAATTTTGTATTTTTAATCCTAAAATTTATTTTTTAATTAAGGGTATTTTACTGAAACTTGAAAACAATATTAAAACATTAAAACATCAACCCGCACAGAGTCACTTTTATTGGTCAAAAATTAAGCTTATGCGGGCTAAATTGTAACAAAAAAAAACTGAAAGTTCAATATTTTCATTAAATTTTTAACCTCAACTTAGCTAAGCTTACGAAATAGTTAAATTTTTTCAATAAAATTTAATTTTTTATAAATTTATAAAATTTAAAATGAAAAAAAAAAATGTGAATACGTTTGGAAATTTTGAATCCAACATTCTCGGTTCTGTGTTTCACTTTCCAAGTTTTATTTCCGCTTTCACTCGGGTTCCAAAACCTGCTGGTAAAACTCGCAAAGTGAAAAACAAACCCCGAATATCGGATCCGAAGTGAATTGGGTTGAAATTCACTCGGAAATGAATTGCAGAGCCTGCCTAATTGCCAAATGGAAATTCGGCATTATAAGTACATTTTATTCGAAGATTTTTATTTTTTGAAAGAATACGAGGTCTTGAAAACAGCGTTTGTACTTAAAAAATCTGTCGTCACAAATTTATTTTCGCTTATTTCCTTTGCAAATAATTTTGTGTCAACCTTTAATGTGTTGAATTCGAACAAACGTACCGCTCAGACTGTGTTGCTTTTTCCATTTTTTCCTAAAAACAAATCGTGGTACAAAGCTCAATAACCTTGTCAAAAATAAATATAATTACGCCACAATAATAAAAAACGTAAAAAGTATATATTTTATTTTTATTAAATTTAAATTTTAAAACCGAAATATGATATTCCATAATTTTTGAAGCTCAGTATTTTCTTCAATTGGCATGCTCACTTTCAATTGTTTTTTTTGTGTACACTTTTACTTTAAACTGCCCAGTATGTTTTTTTATTAATCATTCCAGTACAACAAAAGACTTATGAAGCGAACTTGCCGATCTATTAGGCCAACATAACATTGACATTAAATGAGCGCGAGAGAGTTTTGAAATTGTTCGCGCTTTATTATTTTTATTATGTTTAGTTTTCTGTGAATGAAAGCTTCGTAAAAACTGATTGAAAGAATTTAAAATTTCCTTTATTTCAAATATGAAAATATTTTTTTAAAATTAACCTTTGTTTAAAATTTTAACAAGTAAAAAAATTGGTTTGAACTAAAAAGGTTTGTAATACATTTTTTTTTGTTGCAAACATATACATAATTAGTAGCAAGTATACTAAACAATTTTGAAATAATAAAAATTTCTAGTTATAATAATTTTCAAAAATGTTGAATTTTTTTTATTTTACAGTTTCATTATGGTAATGAAATAAATCAGTCGAGAGTTCCAATCAAAGAAAATTAATCAAGTTATTGACAAAAAATATAGAAAAATTAAGAGCTTTTTGTGTGAATTTTTTACTGACTATTTAATTTTTTAACTCACTTTTAAAAGCTAACTATAAACTAAACAAAATTATCGCTTTTCTGTGCTATATCATTGCATTAAATGACAATTTACAATAAATTTGTTCAATAAATTATATCTTAAGTAAAAATTTCATTTCATCCATAATTTGCCTGCCACTAAAATATGCATAGACGAAAAAAAAATTAATATACCAATTTTATATATCGAGCCTTAACCGCCAAAAAAACGTAAGCGACATTTTTTTCTAAAATTTTCTTTTTGATGCAGAAATGCATCGCGGTGCTCAAGGAGCATTTCTGCATCAAAAATAAAATTTTGAAATAAATGTCGCTTACGTTTTTTTGGCGGTTAAGGCTCGATATGTATATATGTATAAACTTTTGTCAGTTTCACACCATTTTTCATTTCGTTTTTGTGCCACTCAGCGCGCCCCAGTTGAAATACGAGACATGCCCGGCGCTTAATTTGACATGCAATTCATCTTGAGGCGTTAAAATGCTTAGCTTTTTTTCGCAGCTGATTTGCGGCTGTATGCTTAGCAGAGTTATTTACAGCATGCCTCAGTCTTTCTATAACTTTGGTTTAAATTATTTTTGTTTTTAGAGTTGTTATTTTTTGTTATTTTTTCATGCCAAAATTTCAATTAGTTTCGCGCGAAAAACATCATCAAAGGAAAGACTTAAGTAGCGAACTTTTTCTTCCAAGGGCTGTTTGGTAATAGTTTCGAATATGCAAATGCATGTAATGAAATGCAGGAAATTAAAAAAAAAACTCTCTCACCTATGCTTAAGTGCTTTTCAATTTTTAGTTTATCAGTGCTGATATTTTTCGACCTTTTTGCTTAGCAAACGCCTTGAATGCCTTTACAAAGCTAACTACTTTTACATTAATTTAACTTGGCTCCACTTTTTTTATCAAATACTACCCAATAATTCGATTTTTATAGGCTTTTAGCGCAAAGCAGTCACAAAAAAAAAGTGATACAATATCTGCTAAAGATCGATTTTTTGACGCACCTACAAGCATTTTCAACTTCAATCGCCAATCACACCCGATTGAGACATTCTTTTGCAGCTACTTAGGCTCAAATCTTCATCTTATTTAATTAAAAGGCTATAAAAATGTATTACCCCAACAACTAACACTCACTTAAAGCCAACTATGCGGTAATCAACTTGTATTCAACGCTGAAATAAAAAGCGCTAGCTAATGATAAGCGTGCGAGCGTAAAAATGATTGAAGAAGACAACGCTAGAGCAGCAGCAGGTAGTAAAAAATGCCATTAAACTCGCGGCACTCCACTCTACTGCCAGTGGCAGTTTTGCTTATACGACTTTTTAGCGCAGTCACAAGCACGTCGCTGCTGATGGTCATCATCATGATTTATATGGACGTCTAAAAAATTCCTACCACGCAGCAATAGGCAGGCAGCTAGCAGCAGGCAGCTAGCAGCAGGCGGCAGTGTGGTCAACTTTCAATTTAGAATGACAAGTAGTGGCAAGAAGATGCCATCGCATAGCGTGCAGTGGCAGCAGCAGACCTTGCTGTACTTATTAGAATGCCACACGTTCACTCTTTTTACTATGAGCGCTTTGAAAAGAAGATACAAAAATCTAAAATTAATTGCGAATCCGCCACTACTGCGCTTACAAATGTTCCAGTCGGTTAATTTTCGTTTTTTTTTTCTTTTTTCTTTACTGGTTGCAATTAATTTTGTCTGTTCTCCATAGCAGCAGCAAAGCCAGCATTGCGACACTTTCTGTCGAAAAATTAAAAATTAATTTTGCGCATCTAATGAAGTATTACGGCTCACTTCTGCTTTGCTTTGCTAGTGTTGCATGCGCGGCCTGCGGCGAATTTCCAACGCTTACTTAGTTAGTTACACTTGCAACATGTTGCTTTCCGCTTAATTCTATTACATTAGAATATCTAGAGATGATAAATCGAAATGAATAAAGCTTTTGGAGGGATGAAATTACACTCAACGACTAGGCGCTTCAAAAGTCGCCTCATGCTTGTCGCCGCCTCGCAAGCTTTTAATTAGCCGCAATACGCTGCTATGGCAAGTGCAGCTTTGCAGCTCAGAAAAGAAACGAAAAAAATTTAGGTGCATTAGCGCCCAAGCAGATTGTTTGCTGTTCAGCTAAGGAAATCTGTTTGAAACGCAGTCTGTGGACGCCAGAAGCTGGGCGCTTTGTCAACTGCACTTCCACGCTGACGCTGACGCTGCCGCTGCAACTGTGTTCTTCTTCTTCCTCCTCCTTTACTTTTGCAACGCTCTTCACCAAGCTTGCTTCATTCAGCATTTCTTGTTGTTGGCGACCTAATTACCAACATTTACATTTTGTCGCGCTAACGCTATGATATACAACTTATTTCATACGAAATTCTTTGCAAACAAAACAACAAAAAACGAAATAGCCAAAATTTTGCAATAATTCATTCAAATGCGCAGTGACGCTGTGTGTTATCGTCTCAGGCCTACAAAATGGATTTGCATGCAACAGCGCCTCAAATTGAAGACGCTCACAGATGTGGCACAGGTGCTTGCCGCTTGTCGCTTCAGTGCCGCTGCAGCATTCGCCTCGCTTTGGCCATATCACATTGCCAACAATGTATTGCACAGCATTTTGTTTTTGCCTTTGCCTTTGTCAACTCTACATTTCAGCGCCCGCTCGCCCGCTGCAAAGTGTAACTGTCATCGTCATGCATAAAATGTTAATTTCCTTTAATTATGAGTTGCACAGCTAAATGTAAATTGCCTCAAAAAAACGCTGAACCAGCGCTCGCTCATCATCTGCGCAGTTCTACATATTTCAGCGACTGCATTTGCCTCTACTCCACGTTTCTCACAACCATTTTGCACATTTTAATGAGTTTCCGCGGCTACGGCGTTGGCTGTCTTTTGGTCGGTCGGACTGGGTGTCTCTGTGACGTCTGGCGGTGTCTTAGGCACTTTATCGCCGCGCGCATCTAACAGATTTATTATATTAGATCTGACAACTTAATTGCCATTGTTTGCACTTGTTTGACAGCGTTCGCGTGTAGCGCTTTGCGATTTTAGTTATTTGACTTTTTGCTGGTAGAGTTTCTTTCGGGTTCTCGAACGAATGCAAATGTAAATTATGCTTACGAATTTTTGTGTAATGCATTTAGGTAAATATTAAAAATTAAATTAATTTACAATGGCTTATAAAAGTTAATTGAAAATCTGCTCTTGCAGATGTGGGTGAAAGATAAGTCAGTGGGAGCGAGTAACAACGCTAATTGGATTTTTTTTTTCACAAACAATGTAATAACTCTGGAAGACATAAATGCTTTGGAGTATTAACATTTACAAAGCGGGTTAACTGGCTGCTTAGCTACTTACTGACATACATATGAGTAATTGCTAATTAATTCAACAAAATGTTTTCCAAAAGGTTCTGTTTTCGTAGACGAAATATTTCCATTTTCTATTTTTCTTTTTATTTCTTCTATTTTCTACTAACTACATTCGCTTTTCTTTTTCTGTTTTTTTTCACTTGCAGTGCTTTGCAACGATAGCCCTCCTCGCCTACGTCTCGCTCGTCCGTGCCGAACCACCAGTGCCGCAAAATCAATACTTGCCTCCCAATCAGGGTGGTCAACCCTCGAATCAGTACCTGCCACCCACTCAGTCATACCAATCGCCTTCCACTAACTACCTGCCCCCACAACGTGGTGGCGGCGGTGCTGGTGGAGCGCCACCAAGCAGCAGCTATGGTGCACCTGCTGCCGGTGCGCCCAGTTCACAGTATGGCGCTCCAGCTGCTCCCAGCTCGCAATATGGCGCTCCCGCGTTGACCGGCGCTATCTTCCCTAAGCAACAAGGCGGTCGCGGCGGCTATGGTGGCGGCAGCGGCAGCGGTAATGGCGGTTATGGCGGCGATGAACAGTACGGACCAGCTAAATACGAATTCAAATACGATGTGCAAGATTATGAATCCGGCAACGACTTCGGACACATGGAACAGCGGGATGGTGATTTGGCTGTGGGCCGTTACTATGTGCTCTTGCCCGATGGTCGCAAGCAAATCGTCGACTACGAGGCTGATGGAAATGGCTATCGTCCCACAATCCGTTACGAGCAGGTCAATAGCGGTTTCAATGGCAATGCCGGCGCTGGCGGACGCGGCGGTCAAGGTGGCCAATTCAGTGGCTACCAATAAGCTGTCGAACAGCCATGGACGTGTGTCGTTAAAGGAGTGAAAGAGATGTTTGCAAGTAGGTGAAGTGAAAGTTGTGTAGTAAAGTAGAAATGAAAGGAGGGGGAGGGTAAGAGAGTGAGTGGTGGAGATGGAATCTGTATTATATAAGCTTTTCCGTGGCTCAGTGGCTTTCCATCGTTTTTTATGTTTTTTAATTATCTAGTTTTTTTTATCTATTTCTTGAACTTTTGAATTCTTCATTGATATTCTTTCATAGTTTAAGTTGAACACGAAAATAGATAAGCTTCCATAAGCTCCTGCTATGAAAGCGCCACCCAAGAGCTTTCACTTTCACTTCCACTTTCACTAAACCAGCCGTCGTACACATCCCTTTCAAAACCCTTCGTTACTCTTTGCAACGCTCACAACACTAACAAGCTCACAGCCTCTTCTTCTTCGTCTTTCACTCTTCAACGCAATTCAACACAAGGTCCTTTGACAACTAATCAGCCAAACGATGCCCGTCGCTTGCCATTAATTTCCGCCATCGATACCAACAAATGACAGCAACAAAGAACATAACAATAACAGCGACAGCAACAGCAACAACAACGCTTTGTGGCGGAAATAAAATTTGTTGTGAATTTTGTTATTCGTGTTAATGTAGCCGCTATCTTTTCTTAGCCAATAAGCACTTTCATTTTTAGTATATTTCAACTAAAGCTTTTGAAAACTCACAAAACACAAAAGCATACAATTTGTATAAAAAATCAACACATACACATGCATGCATACATATGTACATTCATTTACCCACATACAAAATCCTTTATCCCTAGAGAAACCCTATAAAAACAAAATCACACAATGCGCCCACGAAAATCATTTTATTTTCATTTTTTTACATACATAAATAATACTCATTAATTTTTTATATTATAATTGTATAAAAAATACAAAAAAAAAACGAAAATGTAAATTTAAATGCAAATGCATCGCAAAGTGTGTATAACTTATGTAAGCGTAATCCATTGTTTTTGTAAATGAACAAGAAAATAATGGAACTACATGTAAGCCAGATCGATTGTGTATGTCATAAAAGTATCAATAAAGAGCATTTTTGTATAAAACAAAGTTTAAAAAATATTACTTTTGAATTTTTATTTCATGGAAATCGTCAAGCGGGTGGATAAGTGGGTTTTATTTAATAGTAATAGAAACAAGCTGCAATCGCATTCGGCAGTCGAGAAATTCGTAATCGACTAAACAGCTCTAAAAATTTAAACTTTTTCCGTTAAAATAATACGGCTCCAGATATTCCCGAGGGGAATTTTCACGCTGAGCACGAACTCGGAAGCAAAAGCTTTCCATCATGTCAGGTTTTCGAGAATAAAAATTGTATAACTGATAAATTATTCGCTAAGCTTTACTCTTTAAGATAAGTCAAATTGATTGCATGTGCCGAGAGCAGGGACATGTTTATGTCTAGGGGCGCAGTGAAACACTAACACCAGCCCATAAAACCTACAGTCCATTTCTAAAGAAAGCCCCATTTTATTCAAATGGTACCTTAATTGCAATCTCCTGTCGGGTCGCCAGTAAGAGTTCTAAGGCCCTCCCGGCTAAGTTCAAGGAGTCTTTCGGAGTTCCTTCAGTGTATCCTGTAGATGTACCGCAGAAAGGCTCGGGACCATGTGGCAGCATTTGGTCTCAACGTCTTCAAAGCCTTCATGTCCTGGGACCCACCACCACGTTACTCTATTTTGGGCACCCAGGTGGTTCAAAAGAGTTTAAAGTTGTCCACAAGCCTTGATGTCATTTGAAATTAGTCTAAGCCAATATAATATTTATTCCGGCTTCCGCTTGGAATGTGGTTGGGTACGTATCCATTGGTAGACTTTTCTGGAATTTTAGTCCGAGTACGCCTGCCCCAGTACTCCCGTCATCTTTCTTCGATCCGTCGGTATACCATACTTGGGATCGTTCGTCAATCATAGATACTATCGCCTCACAGCTGTCCCTTTCAGGAATTCTGACTTTGCAGAGCGTGTGGAAGAATAATTTGGTAGCATGATGTCTGTGAGCTCGATATCGTGATCATCCAGGAATGGCGTGAAAACCTCCAAATGATCCCGAAGATTGACAGATATAGTTAAAAGACTAGCCAAGGAAGGCGGCAACCACTACTCTAATTGGTACTGAACCCTTTCTGGCAACATATTCAAATATGATCAAAGGAGAGCTCAGAAATGAAGGAATTGCACGATTCAACCAAAGTGACACCGTTACGCCTTCTAATCGAATGCATAGCCATTTCGAAGTGACTCGAGAGCCACCTAAGCCTTTTGAAGCCACTGTGCGAACACATTTATAGTTAGTTTTGACTATCAATTTCTTTATTATTTGATTTCAATTACTCTTATTGTAAAAATATAATTTATTTTATAACAAAAAATCGTATGAATCCAAGTTTAAAATTTTGGTGCAATATTAAAAAAATATCAACTAACTTTAGTAAAAAATTGCTATACTTTTAATTCGATTTCTTAGAAAAATTTTGAGTATGCAGTTTTGTAGCTAATTCAATTTTAGTATAGTAAAGTACAAGTTCAAAGCAACTAGAACTTACCGTTGAATTTTGGGAATTTTTTCTTCCATACAGAGTATATTCGACGATTTTTTTATATGGAAGGAAATGAGCGACAACATCAACATAAAAGGTAAGCCTTAGCTAAGTCTTAGTTAAATAATAAACTATATTTTTATTAAAAAAAATCCAAATAAGTAAATAATAAAAAAAAAATTGTAGTAAAAAATTGGCAATGTGTGGGCGGCGTATAATTTTGATACACACTACATATAGTTACTGCACTTAACAGAGGACGAACCCTCCCATACCTTTTTGGTTTTCAGTGACCTAAAATTCTTCTTCTAGTTATGAGAAACAAAAATACTGAAGCATAATGGAAAATAAAAAAGGAACAGTCCAGCGCCTTCGCCTGTAGGTTGTTTCGGAGCCAAATCCGCTAAACTTTTACTTAGAATACGTGATATTATGAAGAGCTCATTCGAGTCAAAACATATTCATACATACATAAAAAAAATCACACAAATACAAAACAGAAAAACACCTAGGCCACACTATGGAAGTGAATTTTTTTTCGATTCATTTCTACTAAGCTCGTTCCATACTGCAGAAATTGGCATCTATCTTAATATTAGGTGTATTCGCGTATTCTTCCAGCAGCAAACTCTCAACAGCAAAATTCTGATGAATTTTAATATGTTCTCTCTCAAGGAGAGAAATGTTTGCAAAAGTACGCGAACGCTAAACCAGCAAAATCTTGCAAGTTTCACGAACAGCTGACGGTTTGTTTAGAGTTAAGTTAAAAGCCGGCAGCCTAATTGGAAGTCCATCGCCATTTCTCCCACGAATATACCTTTTTCTTGGCTGGGACGGGTTATAAAATATTACCATTCATCATATTCTTTAATAAAAATGGACAAACAAACCTCTTCCATATTTTATTTTTGGCTGCAACACCTAAATTCAAATTTATGAATTGTATAAATTACAATCAGCTGTTCTTTAATCAGTTGTTTTCTTGCTGGTAAATTGCTGCTGACAAAATTTTTTCCAGCAGAAACTAGCAGCTTCTCAACAAAATGAAATGTCATTTTGCTCTCTCAATTTCCCCTACTTTGCTGGATTTTTGTGTACGCGAACAGCAAAACCTGATAGTTTTAGATAGTTATCAAAAACTATCAATACG